>PVJD01001752.1:0-125603 GCA_004026545.1 Mormoops blainvillei
GTTGTTCTTAACAATGGCTCTAATGGTGGGCACTTAGTAGACAAACAAATAGTTGCCTATTGGCCAAATACAGCACTTCATACTGTGGATTTTCCTCTAACATAATTTTAGTTCTTAGTACATGACATTCTATTGCATCAAACCAGACATCACTTTTAAACAGAACTAAGCTCAGTAGATGACAGATGTTGGGAAGAAGGGCTTTCTTTGCTCCTGGTGTTTCCTTCCACGGGGAAGAATTGCCACCATGCTAACAATCCTGTCCTCCTCTCCGCACATCACCCACTTCTCCCCAGAGGAGGACCCCTTAACGTGATTTTGTGAGTTTAAGGGGAAAACCCACGCACACGGGCCTAATTCAGTCCCACCGTCACTGCTCAGAACTGACCTGTTCCCAGAGCACACATATTTGCCATTGTTCTCGGCCATGCAGGGAAGTTTACGAAAGAGTTCCAGCTGAAGTGTGGGGAAACCAGGCATCACCTCCGCCTCGTGGGCGCCTCTGTCCACACGGCTGCTGGTATACGCCCATTCTCCAAAGAGGCATTTCTATAATGAAGGTAGTATTTTCAGAGGCAGAAAAGTATTCTCAATGAGGGCATAGGTGATGGCCTCAAACAGCTGGGATTCAAATTGCTGCTCTGTTACCTGCTCAACCAGAGTTGTAAGGATTCAATGAGATAATATACAAACAGCATTCAGAACGGTCCCTGGCACCAGGCAAGCACCCTGTACATGTTTGATATTATTCTGTTGTTCAGTTGGCTCAGAGCACAGGCCGAGGAAGAGGTGTCATGGGCTAACTGCCCGCTCACACCTCAATAACCGAGTTTGAGAGCAACTTGTAAACACATTCTAGATTCGAATCACTCAGTGATTAGGCTAATCCTACGCCGTAATAGGTCTCGTCCCCAGAATTATCTTTTCTATTTTAGAACTAGTAATGTCACCCTGAAATTCTTAAGGAGTGCAGCCCTCCCCACCACCAATAGGGATCCAAACCCTCCAGAATCTGACCTCAGCCTACATTTCCAACCTGTTCTTCCCAGCATGCCCTCTGCTTTGGCCCCAGTCCAAAACTGCGAGTGGTTCCTGATCACAGCCCTGTTTCCGCACCAGGCACACACTATGTGCAGTTCACATAACTGGAAGGGGACAAGGAGGTTGTGGCTGGATGTGGGACCATGTCCTCTTCACTTCTGCACCTAACTCAGTGATGCTCCCAAATGGTTCTTCTCATAGCAGCTCATCGAAAGGCCTTAAGCAATGCCTTCTCCAAAATATTAATCAAACTGATCTACCTCTTCCGACCCCTAGCTGACCTCCGTTGTCTCTTACCAGGTCTACTTGAATAGCCCCCTAAATTCTGCTTCTATGCTGGGCCCAGTCAGGTTATTCCCCAAAGACTTAACTTGCAAATCAAATGAGGTTACCTTCCTGCCTAACAGACCCTCTTGTAGCGATACTGAAACTAAGTTTTGACCTTTTCATACTTGACTTTCTCATCCCATTTTGTGTAATCCCTTCCTGTGCCCTTACTCATTGTTCACTAGTGACACTTGTCTCCTTTCAGTTTCCCAAACAGGTCAAACTTTTCCCCATCTTAGTCTCTCGAACGTTCTGTTCTTTCTGCCTGGAATACTTGAACCTTCCTCTTTCTTTTTTTAAACAGCCAGCTTCCCCACCCACCCTGATTCTCAACTTAGAAACCCCCTCTTAAGACCCTCAATCTCTAGTAAGATTCTTCTAGACTCTAGACCCTCAATCTAAAGTGAGACTCTTCCCTGCTGTGTAATTCCCTGTATCCTGGAGCTGAATACTTCCATCCTCGTTATTTTTCATGCACTCATAACAACTGTTCACAACCATGATTGCTTGTTTTCCTCTGGTTCATTGTCTGTGGTCTCCACTAGGCTTAAAGCTTCACAGTAGCAGGGGTGGGGTCTGTCTTTGTTATCACATCCTTCCCTGGGCTGACCGCAGAGCTCAACACACACAAGGCAAGAAAAAATATGCTCAGGGAATGACAGTCTGATAGAGCAGCTGGTATCAGGGCCCTTCAGCCTTGGAACTCTGGGTTTGTACGATATGCAGGGCACTTCACTCTTGAGTGGTCTTGGGGGCTTAAGGATTCCTGGAGTAGGAAAGGAACTCACAGTGCACCTGGTTAAATCCTCACATTTTTACGGGGAAGAAAAGTGAGATCCAGGACTTGTAATGAGCTCTCGTGAGAGGCCCCTCACATGGTGCCCGCCCGCCACCCCCTGGTGCTTGGGGTACCCCTTCGTTATCAAGTTCTCTTGTTCCAGGCTTCTGGGATCAGTGTAATAGCTACACGCCCTTAATGAAATAATTCTGAAAGGAAAACTAAATGCTTCATGCATTTCAACCTTTCACAGAGAAAAGAAAAGCCAAAGGAAATGCCATCTGAGTAATTTCTAACCAAGGCAAATCTTCTTTCTTAGTCACCCTAACAAAAAAATGTCAGTGTTTTACAAGCACTGTGGGAGCTACCAAGGCCATGGCAGGTCCCCAGATTGGCTCTGCCCTGCCAGGGGGTCTGGGATCCACTGAGGGGGGGTGGTGGTGGTGGTCCAGGGCTATGTCTGGGCATTAACTGGGCACGTAGAGAGAAGCTAGCACCTGAAACAGACACCCCCCATTTTTCTATTAGGGGAGGTTTTCTACCATCACCAATAGCATATCGATTGATTTACTATTCATATTCATGTTTCCATCTCTTCTTCTCTCTCAGTCTTCTTGTTTCTACAGTGGAGTGGCTGATATCAAGATCCCCTCAGCCTTAGCATTCTCTAATTTTATTTTATGGAGTTAGTTCTCTAGTTTCATGAATACATGAGAGTTTCAGAACACCTCACTTTACTACCACGTGCAGGAAACTAGATGATTCTTTCAGCTTCTCATAGCATCCCATTAGCATCCACTGCTGTCCTGAGCAAGTACTGGGTTCCAGAGAATCATGGCGCTAATACCTCCTGCTTTCTGCTCTCTAGGACTTGCTGTCTTTGCTAGACCAATACCTTCAGGGGGAGAGAAGGACCTTCTCAAAGCTGATGTTGTGTGTGGGGCAACTGAGGGTAGCCTGACTATCTGAGCACACGGAGCCTTTTCGAGGACTGTCAACATCACCTACCAAGTACCAAGTCACCCAACGCATTATTATTAATTCTATAAATACACACTAAGCAACTTTTAGGTGATACGCATTGTGCTGGGTTCTAGGGAATCAGAAATAATTAAAAAGTAATCCCTGTCTTCTAGAGACACACAGTCTGATGGTGAGGTAGGCAGGTAAGCTACTACAATGCATAGAGATATGCACCTGAGTAAAGCTGCCTTTTCTTGGTGTGCTCACAGGAAAGGGTGTACCTTGCTCCATCTGGCGGCATGTGAACTAGCTCATGGAGGGTGAGAAGAAGTTTCCTTGGCACATATAGAGTAAATGATAACATCAGATGGAGAGGCAGGCATGCACCGAGGTACTGAGTTTTAGAAATGGTAAGGCATGTAAGATGACTTGGTGGCAACACCAGAAAAGGCAGCATATGCAAAGAGGAAAGTGGAGGTGAGGCTGGAGGCTTGTCAGTGGGCTTAGGCTCCATTCTACACACGAAGGTGGGGACCTGAATCATTGTCGGGTGTGGGGGTGGGTGCACATGACATAATCAGGTTTGGTTTTTTTCGGGAAGGATGGAGAATGTAAATTAGAGAAACATGAGAGAATCCAGCTCTAGGAACAGTGAGCATTCAGGGAGCTACACTGCTGATGAAAAAAGGGGAGGCAAGCTTAGAAAAAGTGTTTTCGGGCCATTCCATGGAAGGTTGTGTATTTTTACTCAGGAGCTTGTGTGAATAGATATAGGGAGGGAATGCTACTCATAGCTTTTTCCTGTGGTTCATGTGACAGTTATTAATCCTAAGAGCCTTGAATGGCACTTGGCAGTGGGTTGTGTGGATTGAAATAACCTATACTGAAGACGTGATTTTTGTAAACAAGGCAAAGTGCCCACTTCCTGTCCTTGCTTATGGTGAAAGTCATGTCCTGCCTCAAGGAGTGCACGGTAGGTTTCCAGAAGCTTTGGCAAACTTCTGGCCACTCAGAGCCTCCATTAGCCACTCGGGGTTGGACAGCTGGCCTCATGTCTGGCTCCATCACTGCTGGAGAGGCACTCAGCTGCATTCTCAAGCAGCAGGTTAAATGCAGCTGTGTTCCTGCACGTAACAGGCACCAGGGGACCAGTGTGAAGTCCAGACATTTGCGGGACAGAGCATACCCTTATAAATGAAAAAACAGAATTCTCCCATCTGCTCCCCACTGGCACCATATCTGAAGACCTTGACTCAGCATTCGTGTGTCTTACTGCTCATGCTTGTCCGTCCCTCTCGGCAGTGACTGATTTCATTTTTGGCTCGTTTTCACGACACGAATGTGGGATCTTTGGAGTGCCTAATGCCTTGCAAGTTCCATTGGAGGGTGGAAGAGCTTGAACAAGCTATAACCAGCAGACAACCCAGTGACTCAAGAGCTTAAGCATTTAACTAATTAGTAAAGAAAAATGTGACAAAGATTTGCAGTTCATAAGAACGAAAGATCACTGGAGCCTGAATTATGCAAGCTCCTATTTCCTTTTGGGACCGTATCAGAACTTCAGAAGAAAGGCTACCTTTCACCTTTGAGGAATTTTCGGAGCCCTTTTTTGTTGTTGGTAACTAACAAAGGGAATGATTTCAACACCTCAGAAAAATGCCTTATCATTTCATCTTGTGAAATCTAGGTGCTCTTGAATGAATCTGCGTGGAGAACATGGCTTCATGGCCAAGGTCCATCCTTATTTTTGACCAAAAGCTGCTACCAAGTGGTAGTGCTGGTTGGAAACTGCAGAGTGGAAAAAAAATAATAAAAGAAGCAGCAGCCCCAGCTGGTGTGGCTCAGTGGATTGAGTGTCGGTCTGCAAACCAAAGGGTCACTGGTTGGATTCCCAGTCAGGGCATATGCCTGGGTTGCGGGCCAGGTCTCCAGTAGGGGGCTTGTGAGAGGCAACCACACCTTGATGTTTTTCTCCCTCTCTTTCTCCTTCTCTTCCCTTCTGTCCAATATGAATGAATGAATGAATGAATGAATGAAATCTTAAAAAAAGAAAAGAAACTGCAGAGCACTTGCCTTCCCTGGGCATCCTGTGACCTGTATTTATTCTGAAAAGTCAGGAGAATGTAATAATTAAGAGCACAGACTTTTGTTGGACAGAATCAAATTTCAGCTTGACCTCTTTATAATTATATAACTGTCTTCTCTGAGCCTCAGTTTCCTTACCTCTAAAATGGAGCTAATTATAATCTACTTCAAAGGGGGTTCTAAGGATTAAATAACAGCATATGAAAGATATTTCACCTAATGTCAGATCCACGGTATTCATTCAATATCATGTCTATTTCTATTAACAAAAGTAAGAGAGCAGGACAGAAAATGTGCACGCGGTCCCTGTTAACATTTGCAGCAGGGCCCACTCATTCTGTGAGCAGGACTTCCCCGAGTCAGGGAGCGTTTGGGTTCCTACTTGTACTAGGTGACCAGGGTCGACTTAAAAAGTTACCTTTTTGAATGATACTATGAAGAAAGGTAGTATTTTAACTCTTCACTTTTAGATCTGTTTTATTTAGTTTTTATTTTTCACATCTTAGTCCATAAAATAATTTCAAAATTTCTTATAAACCTGGAAATGAAACAAGAGAAATTAAATTATAATTTATTTTTTTATTTGTAATCTTAGCAATGCTTCAGAAAGTTGTATAATTTCCAGAGTGACACAGAGGAATTGCTCATTATATATTTACTGAGTTTAATGGAAATGAGGAGAAAGAGAAAAAAAATCTGACAGATTTTTTTTTTGAGACCTTTTTTCCTTCTTTGCTATCATGTATTTCTTAAATTAGCCATTATATGGATTTGAACTCAGAAATAACCAGGTTTCTTTTTATTATTTAATGTTCAAGTTAATAAATCTACTTTAGAATTTTGATAATTTAATTGTTTTGAACAGGTACTAGGCGGACATAGTTCAAAAAAATACAGAGCACTGATGAAGTTCCACTCCATTGCTGTTCTTCAGCCACTCACTGTCCTAAGTGGAGACAGTCTACGTCTTTCACCCACTGCTAAAGTGTGCACAAAAGATCAGGTCAAGGTCGAGGTGTATAGCAGTGACCACTGCTTGGCTGCTGAGGTTAGAGGTATGTGGGTTCAACCATGGGGTCTTCTCTTCAGTAGCTTCGGACCTTTGAGCAAGTGGCTTACCATCGCCAATATACAGTTTTTAACTCAGCAAACGAATAATACGTACTTTTTTGCAGGGCGGTTTGAGGTTCAAATAGGAGGACATAAGCAAAGTGTCATCTCATAGTAAGTGCTCAGTAAACACCAAAATCTTTCATCTTCTGTGTATTGCAGTCTTTGAACCTGAAGCATCTTCGATTTTCATGTGCTTTAATGACGTGAATGTTTATTTAAAACTTTCGGACCGCGCATTTGAAAAATGAGGGAAACCCAGAAACTTCTATTCATCCTGCTGTCCTCAGTGTGCTGCTGCAGGGATGCTCATTTAGGATCCAGAGATCAGGGGCCTTCTTCATATTCTTCACTGCTGTGAGCTTCCCTCTCTCTACACACTGTGCCCGTACCCACTCAACTCCAACACCTCTGACCTTAGAAAATTTTTCACTTGCCAAATGGAGAAGAAATTAGATTTTCTCAGTTTGAGCCCATCTTTTCCCCACCAATATAATGGGCTCTATATGTGCGGTATTAGCTTTGGAGACACACAGACCTTGGTTGGAATCTGGACTTTGTCATTCTCTAACCTCAGGCATCTAACTTACTTTACCTGAGCTTCCATTTTCTCACCGGGAGCGTTAAGCTAGAAATACCTCCAATCTTTCCTTTGCTCTCAGAGACATATTGGGAAGGGCCGGTCACAGACAAGGGCAGGATTCAGACATTTACATGCCCGGGGCCAAACGTGTCATTCTGCACTGGCATCCCAATCGCACCAGTACCCTCAAAAGTGACTTCTTGTTACAACAGCATTTCTCAATGTTCTCATTGCTGGTTTGGAAGCCACAAGAGAACCATATTCTCCATGTCTAAGTCTTCATCTCATTTCTGCTGAGATGATGTAAGGACAATCTGGAGTTTCTGGGGATGAGGACTTAAGGCACTAATCTCACTGACAGGGTGATTTGATTCTCAAAGTGACTCATTTTGACCATTTTCTTGGAGGAAGACTTCTTGGACTTTAGCCCATCTTCACTGCACCTCTACCTCCCCCCTCCAACAGATATCTAGACTTGAGGGAACATACTAATAGAGAAATCAATTAGTCCTCTCCAAGCTCTCACAGTGTGATTTCTGATTCACCAAATTAATCTTGGTCAGGTGCAGACTTAGCACTTAACCCATCAATTTCCTTAACTTCCTGAGGTTCAGGATTGCTATTGCCAATAAATACACTAAGATAAAAGGATGGCAAGTTTGCAGAGAATGCTATGAATATGCTCCAGGGTACAGGAAAGCCCTTAATTGCAGCCCCGATCTACCATTTACATAGTAAATTCTCTATAATCATTTACCTTGCGCAGATTGGTGATTTTAGCTCCTCATCTCTGAGTGATTGAACATGTCTAATTCCTATTTTAGTCACATTACCTGGTGAGCAAAAGTAGCTCTAGGCTGATTTATGCATTCTAGCTGCCAAGGAAAAAACTCAAACAACGTGATGCTTAACCTATTTGGGGGGCAGCTACAAGCCATGGGCATCGGTGTTCTTGCAGACTCTGAAGTATTTTATGTTCTGATGAGGGATAAAAATCCCTGTCTCAGATGGCTCCCCATCACACCAAGTTCTTGCAACAATAACACTACTGATTTGGACATTAATCTTAAGTATCCAGGGAGCCCTAAAACATTGTAGCCCACTCGCAAGAACCATGGTAATTGCCACGTAAATCCCCTCCATAATGTGGCCCTTATCATGACCAGCCAGCCAAGGCTTGCCCTTAAATCATCCCCATTGAACAGAGGCTCGCGGAAACACTGTCACCCACACATGCCTCTGCTTCTTTTCAGTAACCTGCTATCCTCCTTACCAATGGGGCTCTCTGCCCACTCCCTCCTTCCCGATGAGAAATGCCCTGTTAAGTAAACGAACACGAAAATTTCAAAGGGAAACAAGAGCAATCGTCATTACCAGCTGCCCCGGTTAGGCACTGCGAAAATGCTCACAGTTGGCAGAGAAAAATCCATGCTGCTCTTTGAAGGCATTCAGGCCTTTAGAGCTGGATCAATGTGTAACCTCCAGGCCAGGCTTCACTGCTCTAACATAAGTCCTGTACTTTGGGAAAGGCGCCAAGAAATGAACTTTGGTCTTCTCCACGATTCATCTGGGGCATTCAGCGATAACACTGACTTTGAAGTTAGACTGGCCTGGCCACTCCTGCCACTCATCAGCTCGGGCAAGTTATTCATTTCTTTATCCATCCATTCAATTAAAAAATTGTGACATATACTTGCTAGGCACTACCTATGCAAAAACAAACAAACAAAAATCCCTGGAAAGACAACTCAGAAAAAAAGTAATGTAGGCAGACTTGGAAGGTAAAGAAGGGCTTCATGGAGGAAATAATAACTAAGGTCCAACATGGAGGAAATAATAACTAAGGTCCAACATGGAGAATACAGAGTGTCAGCCCCAGTTTTGTCATCTGTGAAACGGGCACGATGGTACCTACCAGCATGAAAAGTACATGAAAGTAGATGTAACATTAAATAAGACAATGTTCCTTAAGTGCGCATTTGCAAAGAACTCAGATTTGGCATTTGATAAAGATTACCAATCTTTTTATGGCTTATAACAATTACATTTCATGCAATTTGAAAAGGGTATAAAATATTAAAAAAGAGAACAATAAAGGCCCTCATACCCTACATCCTAAAAATGTTTACCTTCTATTAGCATTTTAACATATTTCCCTTCAAACATTTTGGTCACTTTGTAACTTACATTTTTGGGGTTTTTCTTTTTATGTATTTTGGACCCTTATTATTTCAAGGTTAGCTGTGTATTATAAGTATTTTCCCACATCATCAAACAGTCATTGTAAACATTATTTTCAATGGCTATGTATGACATCATATGGATTTATTATAATTGAAACATTCATCTATTTCTGTTCGTTTAGGCTGTTTTCAATTTATAGCCATTATAAATTGATTTTTTGACTATTATAAATCATGCTTAAATGAACATCTTTGTGCATAAATCTTTGTGCCTCTTTTTGATTATTTCCTTAGGCTAGCTTCCCAGAATTAGAATGACTGGGTCATAGGCTATGAATATTTTTAAGGTTCTGCAGTCATATTTCCAGACTGTCTTCCAAGGGGGGTTATAACAATTTACATTCTGACTGGGAGTAAATTAGCTGGCCTGTCTCCACATATGCTCGCCAGCTAAACTGAAGTTACTGTTACTGTTATTCTTATTACCGTGTGCCATTAGGTCCTCAGGGGCATATCGGGTTTTCAAAATTCGACCTAGATTTTTTGTGTGCCTCTAAATTTAAAAGCAGTATTTGCACTTTATAACTACTGAAAAAAAATAGAGAAAAACAAACAAATAAAACAAACAAAAGCATGAGAAATCCGACTAATCAGAAAAATCGCTCTTGAACCAATATTTTTTACTTATTTCCAACATAAATGTGGCTTTAAAAATTTTTATAATTGTGTGTCCTTTTCTTCATTTACATTTCTGTGTGTCATTAACATTCTCTATAAAATAATCATTTTAAACAATTGCCTACATACCCATTGTCCTGACAAATCAATTTCACATTTTTTCTCCTGCCCACAGGAATGTTTGGAACCAAAGATCTTTATGAAAGTCTTCAGGGTTTCGCAACCTCCCCACATTGGGGATTAGATAGCCCTTTGTTGCTGGAGGTGCCCTGCGCATTGTAGGGTCTTTAGCAGCATCTCTGGTTTCTCCCCACCCCAGGTTTGTGACAACCACAAATATCTCCAGGCAAATATCTCCAGACATTGCCAAATGTCCGAGGGGAGCTAACCTGCCACAGACTGAGAGCCCCTGGACTACAGCCCCACCCTGTGCTTCTGCAGTCACTGCAGTCAGCCTCAATTTAAACAGCCCTGCAGATGGCACACTCACAACCAGCTGACAGGCACGTTCACATTTCGGATAGCTCTGACCAAAAAGTTCTTCCTTACGCGAATCTGAGTCTTTCTGAACTTCTGAATCACTCTCTTAGTTTTTAATTAAGAAAGAAAAATGTATAGATGCAGAAATATTTTGTCTTTTGTACAAATCTTTCACTATTAGAAGATTGCTAATATCTCTAGGCTAAAGGTGCCCTTTATGTTTTTCCCCATTTACTAGACATTCTTTCAGCCCCTCGCAACATTGTCTCCATCTACTGAGTGTGTCTCCCTCCTCATCCATTACTTTCTTTTTCTGTATGGCATCCAATGAGGGCGGAGTGGGGCGGAGCGGGTGTTTTCTGCCTCTGTCTCGCTCTACAGACACCTCTGCTTCTTTTCATTAACCTGTTACCCTCTTTATAGATACACCTTCTGAAATTGCCTTTATTCAAACATTTTTGATCTATTAAAAATTGAAATATCACATTCTCAAACCTAATATAGTCCTACATACCCAAACATGAAACTGACCTTTTTGGAGACTATATTGTATCAGTAACCCATATTTTGCTCACTGTCAGCCAAAGGCTCTAAAGCTCTGCTCACCCATCCTCCAACGGGGTTTGCCTGGTTAAGTTAAAGGGAGTCACCTGGTACATCAGTACCCATGTGCCCCCGACCCTGAGCCGAGAGAGACAATAAGAGAATTACAGAGCGATGAAGTAGGGAAGGACGAAGGGAAACACTGGATTTCATATCCTCCTTTCACAGCTACTGACTCCTAGTAAGATTTCACTTGGAAATCTAATTCCCAGACTAGTGACCTGTCCAAGGGCACTGTGAGGAACAATGGAGTGGGTTAAATATAAATACGGTCAGTGCAGACAGACAAGCGGGTGAATGGAACAGATACGCTATTGTGGGCACAGCCTATAATAGTCTGCAAAGATAGAGAATTGATGGGACACTCGGGCAATTAGCTAGTGCTGTTTTGATGACAGTGAGCAAAGATAATAAAATATATTCAACTGGGTGAATGTGAATGGGAAAAGAAATAGGTCAACTGAATATCACTACTTTCATGTGCTTGGGTTTCCCTTTCAATGCCGACACTTTAAATAAACCTCATTAATTGACCACAGGGGTTTTGGATGTGTTTTTGCTCCTTATTTGTTGACCATAGGGGTTTTGGACTGGTTATTGCTAGACAGAAATTATTGCTACTTTAGATCTAAATTAATTCATCACATAAGCCCCCTTTATTTCTGCATCTCTCCTGCCTCTCTCTTTGTCTTTCTCTAGCTGGTCAAGGTTTTATTCCACCTGAAAGACACAACAATTTCTAAAATGAATATTTGATAAATTTAACCAAAAAGTTACCCCCACCATCAATTTTTTTTTTTAATCCTCCCTATTCTGTTTCTAGCTATTAGTTTCAGTTTCCAAGCTCTTACTGAGTTCAATAAACGGCTGGTATAAGTCAATATTGCGGACAGTTCAGAAGACACTCGTGATCACCCCAAGTACTTATCTGCACCTCCGCACGGCGGCCTTTTCCCTGTCAGCTCATAAACTCCGAATGTTCTTTGTGACTCAGCATACCTGCGGTAATAACTATATGGTTCTTTATAGATATCAACAGGATGTTTGACTTGGGTTAGCCATAAACAAATACTGATATCCCTAACCCTAAAAATCACAAGTATGATAAAAATATTCTGACCTTGCGGTGAATGAGTAATTGGACATGAATTACATTTGTCTTTTTGATAATGATGCAAAGCAGAATGGCAGAGTGAGGGGACATCCTGTATTTATGTGCTTCCACGACAATGGGTAATTAAGTGGAGTTGAATAGTTTAAGGTCAAACTGTGGTCCTGCCCTTGATCGGAGGTTTTCAACAGCACAGCTGAAACTGAAAGGGGAAACGGCAGTGCTCTCCGATGGAGTGGACAGTCAGCAGCCTGGGTTTTAGGCTCAGGGAGAAAAATTACCACCCAACCCTACTTCGTCCAGCCCAGCAGATTGCCCTTGGCTTGAATGAGATGGAATATGAACGTTTTGTAATACTAAGGGATACATATAGTAGAAATTAATATCATTGCTTCCCTATAAGTAGGTGAAGTTTCTAATTCCATTTCTTTAAGTAACCCTTTTATTTATTAAATTTTAGAGAGAAGAGAAGGAAAGGAGAAAAAGAAGGAGAAAAACATCAATGTGTGGTTGTCTCTTGAGCGCCCGACACTGGGGACCTGGCCCGCAGCCCAGGCATGTGTCCTAACTGGTAACTGAACCGGTGACCCTTTGGTTTGCAGGCCGGCACTCAACCCACCGAGCCACACCTGCCAGGGCCAAGTAGCCCTTTTAAATAGTCATGTATCACTTTAAAAATATGATGAGGACTATGGGTCCCCTTCCCAGTGGAAAAACACACGTGTGTGTACACACACATCACACATGCATATACACATACATGCATTTATATATATACACACAACACATATGCACATGCACTCACACTCTTGATGGAAGACGTTCCAGAAGGTTGTTAGAACTTTGGCAAACCAATTCTTTCTATGGCTTCGTGAAAACTAGATAATGAAGTCTCAGTCCAAGGGTTATGGGGCAAAAATGTCCTTGGTACTAACACAGTACCTATAGCAAGAAACTTCAGCTCCACTGTCTTTCCGTCGAATGTGTATTTCCTAGCCCCTTCCCGTTCAAACACTGAGGCAGAGGGAAGCTCCACAGCTTGCCCAAGGCCAGAGCCAGCTGACGGGCACGCGGCCTGTGCCAATGCACAGGGCCCTGCCTTCAGAGGGACTCCCACTCGGTTTAATGCTCTACTGTCACCAGCTTGAGGCCTGGAGCGGCAGGCCCTTCTTTTCTCACTCTACACTGGGCTCCATGGGTTGGGAGCTGGTGCTGCCCAGGGCCGCAGTCACAGGCCGTGCGGGCAGAGATCTGATTTCTCCTCCCCGCCCCTGCCCGCCACCCTCCAGCCTTCTCCAGAACACTTTCATCTCTCGCCCTCTGTTTCCCTCCATCCCCCTCATCCTCACTGCACATAAAAATTTTCTATGCTCCATGCCTGGTACAGTGCCTGCCACGTGGCCGGTTCTTCGTCTGTTGAATGAGTGGGTGAATAAATGAATTCAACCCAAGTGCCTTGGGGGCAGGACATAGTCGACATTTAGTCAGTTAACACAGTTAACTACTAAACCATAGTCCCATAACAGAACAACGCCCTGTACCCTGAGAAAATGCAGAATTCTCTAGGGGTCAAGCAATAGACCTGACTCTTTTGAAATAAGAATTTATGTTTTTGACTGGAGAAAAAAATGGGAGGTACTTTCATTACAAATAAGCTTAAATTTTGCTGTCACACTAGATTATGAAAATAATAGGGAGAGAAAAAAACCCTAACACTTGTTGAATACCTACTCTGTGCTAGGAGACTGGCACTAAAACATATTTTACTTTATTTAATTTAATGATTCCTCAACACGCTTCTGCAGGCCATCTCCAGCTTACGGAAGGGGAAATGAGGTCCAGGGGCGATCACTTCCTCACCCTGTCTTCCTCAGCCAATCAGAGGTGAATGCATAAGCTAGCCATCAGCAATGATGAGTATTATTGTTAAAATGCACTGGTCTTTGTAACTTGCGAAGCTCACATCTCCCAGGAAATAAAATAGGGTATTCCTCCCTTATAGGGATATTCAGGTATGGGAGCCCATTTTCTCCCCATCTGTCAGGTGCTCTTGGGTCGGATTTTGTTGCCTTTGGTGTGAGTGTGGGAAAGGGGGTGAGGAGGTGATACGGAGTCAGTCAGTCGTTCATTTCCTTCCACGTTCACCTACCTAGGAGCTACGGTTCCAGGCTCTGTGCCAACTGCCTGTGGAAATGCGAAGGTGAATCAGACACTGCCCTGTTCTCAAGAAAGCCACCAGTTCCTGTTGGCATCAAAGCACTCAGGCATCCCATAAACATCCCCTTGGCACCTGTCCTGTGCCCAACACAAAGCTAAGTGACAAATGGGGTATCACCCTTTTCCTCATGGAGCTCTAAGTCTGGGAGAGGAGCCCCTGGCTTCCAACTGATGTAATGGTAAAAATGAAGAAACTAGACTGTTAAGTGACCGGCGGGAACTCCAGGGTCTGCCCTGCTCCGAGCCGTATTCCCAGGCCCCGGCACAGTTCCTGGCTCACACGGGATGTTCAATAAATATTTGTTAGAGGGTTGACGTACTCCAATGCAGTAATATGTAAAGGACTATGGGCCAGGCTGGGGGAGGTGATAGTTGAGAAAGAGGTGATATCTGAGCTTTTTTTTGTTACTAAATAACTTAGATTTTAAAAAAATTAAATGTATTGGGATGACATTGGTCAGCAAGATTATGTACATTTCAAGTGTACAATTCTATGATATATCATCTGTATATTGCATTGCGTGTTTAGGACCCAAAGTCAAATCTTCTTTCACCATATATTTGACCCTCTTTACCATTTACTACCTCCCCCAAGACCCCTTCCCTCTGGTAACCACCAGACTGCTTTCTGTTTATGCATTTTTGTTTGTTTGTTTGGCTTGCTTGTTCTTGTGTTGCTTTCCGTTTTATATCCCGCACATGAGTGAAATCATATGGTTCTTGACTTTTTCTGTCTAACATATTTCACTTAGCATAACAGTCTCAAGATGCATCCAAGTTGTCTCCAATGGAAGTAGTTCATCCTTTCTTAAGGCTGAGTAGTATTCCATTGATTAAAAAATTAAGAATGGAGTTACTATATGACCCAGCAACCCCTCTTCTGGGTAATTACCTGAAAAACTTGAAAACATTTACTTGCAAAGATGTGTGCACCCCTATGTTCACTGAACTTTCCTTAAACAAAGATATCTGAGAGGAAAGGATGTGTGAAGAAAAGGATTATCATGAGCAAAAGACTAGCAGTGCTAAAATGCGTGAGGGGACAGATGAGGACAGCAGGGGTGGGTTACAGGATAGTTCAGGGAGAGAAGGAGCGGTGACATTTTGGACAGGGGAAGCTGGGCAGTCCTGGTGTGCCTGGCTGGTGTGGGGAAACTTCCACTGCAATAGTTCAGGCCAGGACTTGGTAAAAGGGAGCAGACAGGCAGAGCTTTAAGATTGTGTAGTCATATGAATTTCGCACAACTCCCGAAGGAAGGTATTGTTATCTCCTCCTTACAGATAAAGAGGTAGAAAATTATAGTGGTTAAATGACTTTTTCTAGGTCATATACTTAATCAGTTTCACACCCAAACTTTGAGTGTTATTTAGCCCTAGTATCTGACAAAAATGCAAACGACAAATGGGTAGACAAAGCTAATTAGCCAGAACCAGGATTGCAAACGGAAGACCCTATAGACTTGATTAAGTCAGAAGACCCAACTTCTTGGCCTGGTACCCACTGCAGAAATATTTTGAATGAGAAAGCCTGCACCACAGACCCCACTACTCCCTACTGTCCATGAGGCCTTTTCAAATACTATGTGAACTGCCTGCCCCAGGAAAGGCAACGAACCAAGAGCGGTCCAATGGAGTGTGTTAAAGAGGCATAGCTTATTAAAACTCATTTGAAGACAATAAAAAATTAATCAGTAAAGGGAGTTGGAATGAGTAAAGCAGCAAAAAGCAAAAAAGGGGTTAATCTGAAATTGACATTTTAGGACCTTTTGTGGGGTGAGAAACAGGAAGCCAGGGGATTTGTATTCAGTCCAGATGTGAGATGGGCAGGAAGAGGGAAGGAACGTTCAGAAAGATAATGGGTTCCATTCTCTGCCCACTGCCTGGAGCAGGGGAGGGGGTGGGTTTGGAGAGGACAGGAAAGGCGAGCGGTGACCCTTCAGCATTCCCTTCTGCCGTGAGCATGTGTGTAAGTGAAAGAGGAGGAGGCCACGCCACCTGTGTGCCATGTTCGTGTAGCTCCTCACTTGCAGAAGACAATCTGGTTCTTACCAAATTAGCAATGACTGACTAAGGGGTAATATTCAGTGTTGGTGTCGTTATGGAGAGACAAACAGTTTTTTCCACAGTTCTGGGAGTAAATTGGTGAAGCCCTTTGAGACAAAAATTTGGAAATATTTAAAAATTTTAAATATTTTTTGTATTTAAAAAATTCCACTTCTGGAGCTCTGTCCTATGGAGATAACCTGGAATGCAGACAAAAGTTTCATGTACCGGTATCCCTCACTTTATTGCACTTCATTTTATGGTGCTTTACAGATACTGCCTTTTTTTTTTTTAACCAATTAAAGGTTAAAAAAAGACCCTTCACAAGCAAAAAGATTACGGCTAGCTTTACTGTGATGCTTTGTTGCAGTGTCTGGAACCGAACCTGCAATATTTCCAAGGTGTGCCTGTACAGAGATGTTCATCACAGTAGGTAATACAGTAAGAAAACTGTAAAACATGTAAATATCCAATGATCATGCAAATTTTGGCACATTCATAAAACGAATAATATATAACAGTTGTGCAGAATACTGTGTAAAAATGTTCAGTAACTTGAGAAAGTATTTATGACAAGAAGCGAGAAGAGCAGGACATACAGCTGTACACAGAGTGGTATGCATGGGAAAAAATCTGAATTCTATGTGCCAGGGGTTGGCAAACACAGCCCACGGGCCAGGTCTGTCCAGCTGCCTGTTATTGTAAATAATTAAAACAACTACATTCCCTCTTTATCTATTGTCTATGGCTGGTTTTGCACTGCAATGGCAGTGTTAACTAGTTGTGCTAGAGGCCATAGGTCCTCAAAGCCTAAAATATTTACCATCTGGTTCTTTTGAGAAAAAGTCTCCTGACTCTTGCTCTATGCCAAAATGTTAATAGTTATTTTTGTAATTGCAGAATTATATTTTTGAAAAAGCATCATATTTAGCTTTTATTTTCACAACAGGCATGTATTATTTTTATCATATGTACAAAAAGAATATTTAAAAACATCTGGTTACAAATGAGAACAGAACACCCACATGATTTCTCTCTGTGCCGTGGTCAGCTATGCAAAGTGAGGCAGGTTTGCTTATGTTGCTCTGAGTATCAGGAAATCCCAAAGCTAAGCCCCAGGGGTGACGACTTGTTTCACATTTGTAGTATAGTGTTTTCCACCACTGTAGGCTTAGTTAAAATGCACTTTTTGTACAACCAGATTTTAATCAGCAAGCTTATGAACTGAGGAGGTAGTGTGATAATGGAAAGAGAATCCTTCCACAATATCGGCTCTGGCAGCCCGACCCCGGAAGTGACCTTTGCCCCAGAGGAGGGCGCCTGAACACCTCTGGGCCCCTGCTGCCTGGTCTCCAAAATCAGCATAACCCATCACCTGCTGCTGCCAGTCGCAGAGCTGGCTTAGATATTCCCTTGACCTTGAGTCTAATGTCCAGTTCTCAACAGTGCAATTCCGTGATCTTCAGTAATAACTGATCAGCTGTCAGCACTGAGGGGACTGCTCAATGAACTTCCCATATTAGCAGGTGCAGAGATGGTCGTCGACATGCAGGAGAGAAAAGACTTTCTCCTGTGAACTCTCACATATCACCTGGCGTTACCTGGTGACCTCTGAGTAATGCTTCCCCGTGTGGGATGGTACCCACTGCTTCTTTCTTCACCCTAACACACGATTCCTCCAAGGGCTTTGATGTTGTGTGCTGAATGCCCTGTGATGTGTGCCATTTCATGTATTATTCGAGGAAATATGATGTCTGTGGGAAAGAAACATGACTGTTTGCTATGCTTCAGCCACCAAGAAAATATCCTAAAATAGCTAAAAGGCTGTTCACCAGAAAAATTCAAATAGGTATTTTTTACTTCATAGTTCTGGTTTCTATTTTCAATGGGGATTTCAAAGGGGAAAATATTCAGCCTCAGAGCTGGACATTTTGAGACACAGAGGTGAGGACACCCACATATCTTCAGTGTCGCCCCAATTTCCCAGCGTGCTTAAGGCACCACCCTTTCCATGTGGGGTCTTTCCTCGACATGCCGCATGCGGTAATGCAGGACAAAGGACACACATTTTCCCTTACAGGAATAAGTTTTGAGGAGCCGTGTACAGCATGGTGAAGATAGTCAATAGTGTGGTATTGTATACTTGGAAGTTGTTGAGCATAGATCATAGCACGCGCACACATACACACAAGTTCCCTATGTCCACAATGCGAGGCGACAGATGCGTCAATTATCCTGATCTCGGTAATCACTCTACAATGCACATGTATGTCAATCATTAGGTTGTACAATTTTTTAAAAACACCAAGTGCCATGTGCAGATTATTCCTTTGTAAGTATGGAATGCAGCAAATAAGAAAGCCAATGGCTACATCAATGGAGAAAAGGAAAAAGAAAAGTATCTCAGATATTCCTTCTAGTGGGTAGTTTATGTATTTTTCCTCCTGGTAATACGTTCTAATGCTGCCTTTCTAGTCCACTGTTCCAGATGAGGCCTAGGACTCATCTGAGATTTCTTAGTAACTAGAGTAGAATGACACATGCTTGTCTTTAATCCCATTGCACAGGTCATGAGAAGCTGGTGACAGTGGCCGTGTTTCTGATGAAATGGCTGGGAAAGGTCACCCATCTCCCCACTGTTCCCGAACAGCTCCCCTGAAATGTATGCATTTAAATCCCTGGTTTCCTCTGGATTATCGCAGTGCCGATGACCTTGCTGAAAACAAATCGGATGGCCTTCAGGCTCCTGTGTCCTGAGGTCATAGCTGAACCGCACAAGGAAACCTGCATTACCACTTGGAGGCGCTGATCGGATCTGATTCATTATGAGAACCGCCCCGCTTATCCACATTTTCAACTCTAAATCAGCGGGTGTCTCAGATCTCAAGCACACACAAAGATTGAGTCCGTCTCTGGCACTGAGAAGATGGCCATTCAAGTTTTGACTGAGAAAGCCTAGACCCTTTCTAGCCTTATTTCCATCTGTGCTTTTCCACCATCGCCCAACCCCACTGGGAGGGGAGGGGTGGCTCACTGATGATTTCAGCATCGCTTTCTCAGAGTAGAACGGGAGACTTTATAATTCTGTGATGTTTTGTACATGCTGTTTCTTCTTCTTAGAATGCTTTCACTTCTCTACTGCATTTTTCTATTCATCTTTCAAGATCTGGCTAAAATGACACTACAGTAGGGAATTCTCCCTACACTCCTATGGTCATTTCATTCTTTTTATTTTTTTCTCTTCCCTAGCACAGAACTGACTTCCAGTTTATGAGAATGACTGTTTGAATTTGAATTTGAAAGCCTTGTCAGTAACATGGCTGATTTTAGGCAGGTTATGTAACTGTTTTCATCTTTGGTTCCTCATATTTAAAATGGGTCCAGTGAGAGTGCCTACCACACACAGCTGTGGTGGGAGCAAAATAAGGTGAAGAACCTGAAAGACTCTGCATGGTGGTTAGAAGGGAGGAAGAAAACAATGCAGCTAGCCGTTACAATACAGAAATCACTGTGCTGGTGGGCTTCGGAAGGGGAAGAAATCTGTCCATTTATCCCTAGCCTTGAGCCCCTTAACCACGCCTGATATATACTTCCCAGGGGTCTGAGGCATAGATACAATGAGGTCACTAAAGAAAATGATAAACCAACCCCCAACAAGGAAAAAAACTATGCTGCGATGATTGCAAATAGTTCGGGCAAGATGTGGATGGCTGCTGGGACCCAAGCAGTGTCGTGTCTGGGATGGGAAGGAGGGTGTGTACGTGGCTCGCTCTCCTTAAGGGAGCAAATCACCTGGAAGAGGACTGAGTATTTTGGGTGCTTGCTTGGGTAGACTCCCACAATTCTGCCCTTCTGTGGGAAGGCTCACTTTAAAACATTTTGTGATGTCATGTTGTTAACGTTCCATTGTGTATCTTACGTTCATGAAATCAAGTGTCTGGTATTGTTATTTTTCTGTACGAGTATAGCCTTATTCATGCCAGGGTCTGGCTGCGTGTGCATATGCTGGAGCAGGAGTATGAACCTGCCCACGTCTGATCTGCAGTTCCTATTTCCCCCACTGTGCCGGGCAGCGCACAGCAATGTCAGGGCCAAGCTCGTTAGAGGAGCACCCCCTGTTGGCTGGCTGAGGGATCTGTGTTTGTGGGAGGCCCGGTACAGATGAGTGAGGGACTCAGCAGGGAAGGGGACCGGCGGTGAAGACGGAAGCCTGGCTCTGAAAGTATGAGTGGCTTCAGTCAGTCTGTCTGGCTGGCTGACTCCAGCCCCCATCTTCCACTCAGACCGTGGCCTTCCTCCTTCCCTCCTCTCTTAAAATATCTGTAGAATACAAATTAGAGAAATTCTTCCCTACTTCTTCTCTTTCACCATTATCAACAAATGATTTTATAATAGCATTCAATGGATTATTAAATACCGCTGTGCCAAACACTAAATACAGGGTGGAGCAAAAGTAGGTTTACAGTTGTTCATATGGAAAATAAAATAATAATTAAAAAATAATAATAGTACAAGAATAAACTCTGTTTCACTTACAACTATAAACCTACTTTTGCCCCACCCTGTATACAAAAGTAATCAAAGCAGGAGTGCTTCCTACTTCCATGCAGTTTATAGACTATAAACTACAAGCTTATGCTCATCTGATGCTCATGGCAACTACTTTTCAGACAGGAACTGGTGTGCCCATTTGACAGATGAGGAAACTGAGTCTATTTAGTGGGAGAAGAGCTGGACTTCAGGGTCACCGGTTTCTCCTTACTATGCCTTGATCCACACCAGGAGGTAGCACATGAGAAAAACAAAAGTGAAGTATAAGCCCATTAGTATGGACCCACAAGTGTCCTCCTTACATTATTTACGGAAGTGAGGCAAAGGAAGAGTGGTTGGAAAAGGAAGGCGATTCATGTCCGCAAACCCCGGTCGCCCCACTCCATCCCCTTCTCTTAAATGCCTGGTCATTCTTTCACCACCTTTCGAGCTCTAGAAAACATTCCGGAATTCCAGGCTAGGAGGGGTTTCCTTTGCAGGTCTGGCCATTGTAATTTTACGAGAAGCTGTTCAATACTTCCTCTTACCACGTACAAAACAGTTTTCTGAATGAATGTCTTATTCATTAAACAGCTAACCCTTGACCTTTCTGACTCACATTTTTTTCTGTTATTACTCAGCTTTGAGAGTAAGATAAAGCCCAGAACAGCTTTCAAGTACACCCACACATACTCACACATAGAGACACACAGTAAAATACTTGCATCCTTACACAAACCACTAAGCAGCACATGCACACATAAGCACGCATGGACACAGAATCAAACACATATCTATGCACATTCATTGTACATGTAAACACCCTTATACATGCATGTGTGTGCATCACATACCCACACAGACACACACTGGCATGACGCTGACTTTGTGCTCTTCATGGAGGAAAGAAAGAGACTAAAAAATATTCAGACTCCCAGAGGAACACATAAGAACCCTGTTCATCCAGTGTTCGGTAGAGATCATCCTTGCCTGAAACGTGTGATGCAGTTCTTTCTTTCCTTTTACACATGATAAAAATCGTTAAGTGTGGAATAACACAGAAATGAACTCCTGGCTTCCAGTTCCTGGTTTACAGAAGGCACAGAGTAAATATTAGTTGCACGAACGAATTAATAAAGACTATTTATATTTCATTAGAACAAAACAAGGCACCTAAGGACGCTCAGTCCAGCAACTTCATGTTTCAAGGGAGGGTTCAGAGACCCAGAGCCCTGGGGTCCACACTGTCTGCGACGAGCAGGAGAGGGCTCAGGCCGTGACCTTCAGTATCTCTGAACTGGGTAATGAAAGGCCTGTCACTGGGAAGCTCTTCTCCTCCTCTGCTGCTTCTCCTCCTCAATATTCAAGCTTAATATTCAAGGAAGGGAATTCAATTAGAAAAACAATTATGTCAAAACTATTTATTTGTATGTTTAAGTTTATTTCAAAATTTACCACAGTTTATATCTCCACTAGTATCTTCTCTAAATCTTTCCCCATCCGTGCAGAAACAATAATTTTTTATGCTTCTCTAAATGTTCATTCAATCATTCATTCATTCATAAAACAAATATTTAATGCGGTTACTCTGGGCCACATACCATGTCATGACTCACTGCCTTTGGACATTTTCTGCCTGAACATACTTCTCTACCTACTTGATACGACAAATTCTAACACATATTTTAAGACTCATCCAAAGAGCTCCACTGCAATGAAAGCTTCTCCGCCCCTGGACAGAGCGAGTTCTCTGCTTCCTCTGAAGTCACGAGGAACTTTTCATAAACCTCAGGAGGAATTTTTGAAATTCTTGCTCACATTACTTTTTGATTCATGCCCTTCTCCATCACAAATCTCCTTCAGGTGATTCCTTGATTGCAAGAATTTGTAGGAACCAAATCTGTGTTCAAACGTTGCCTAGGCCCTTAGAAATATAGCAGGTGCTTACCACAGGTTTATTCAGTAAATGAATAAATGAACGAACAAACACGGGCATGGTCATTGACCTGTTTTGCGGGCAAGAAAACAGGCTTATGCGGGATACTCGCAAGCAGCAGGTCTTAGGCTAAAATTTGGATATTCTGACTCCTACTCTTGGGTGTGACGGACAGAACACAACGGTCCTTTAATACTCTACCGGGGGATGGCTTACAGAGAGGCGCGCTTATCCTGATGGGAGAGGGTCTGATTGACAGGCCCAGCCCTGCAGCGCTTGCCCCGCACGGAGACGAGCGGGTGTGTGGCAATCTGCAGATTCATCTTTTCCGTCCTCTGTGGGTGTCTGTTCACAGGCTGCACCTGAACAACAATGGGGCCGGCCTAGGCAGCGGAAGAGGGCATTTTTCTAGCTCTAAACAGAGATAAGCATCACTAGCTTTTTCCTTCTAACACCAGTGGCCTCAAAAGTTCCAACTTTGAAGAAAAAGGCAAGAAGGGCCACAGACTTCTGTGAAAAGTCAGAGCGAGCCTTGCTTTTGTCAGGGCGCTGTTTATCTCCTTTGGAAATTTACACTTTCATAATTTTAGGCAAAAATTAAATCTGTCATCCTATTATACAGTGTCACAAACACTCAGTAAACTTCAGTTTCCTCATTTTTTCTTCTAACTTCAGGTTCTAAACTCGAAAAAGCCCCATGTGAATCTGAGATGCGCCTTTTGAACTAGTTTATTTCAGGCTGTAATTGTACCATCTCACGTTGTGACAGTGTTTTGCTGTTTCTGAAGCATTTTGACCTGTTTTTCTTTCTGTCCTGTGTTTTACCCACTTCACAAGAGCGAGGACCGAGGCTGAGAAAGGTCAGCTGGCTTTTTATTCAACACTCATCCAACATTCACTCTCAAAGCGTTTATCAAATGCCCACTATGTGCTATTACAAACGAGGAGTTTTACCATGGGGTAAAACCAGTGTTCTGGACTAAGCCAACTTGGAAGAACCTGGGGGCCTTTTCGAGCAAGTGACATTTAAACCAAGGCTTGGTTATGGCTACACGCCCAGTAAGTGGTTGAGCTGGAACCGGAGCCCACGCCTCTTGCCTCTGGCTTTTCACCCCGCTCACACTCAAGCCCTGGTCCCAAATCATAGAAGCCAACATCTTCTCCCCGTCCAACTGCAGACGGCATGGTACGGGGAAAGATCTGGTGGTCTCAGAAGCCCAGTGCAGCCATTAGTGGACCTGTATGAGCCAGGTCTCGGGGCAAAATGCAGTTACGTACCCATCACGGTTCGCCTGGCAAACATCTTCAACGAAGAGAAGCAAGTATAGCTGTTGAGCAACAAAGGACAAAATCTGTTTCCCTAAAATAAAATACACCATTACGGAGCAAGAGTCTACACGTCCAAGAAGAGACAGAAGAGGCGTTAGCATGCTGGCCTCCCTCAGCCATAGATGTAGATACGGAGGCCCTGCCGCAGTGAAAGCTCTAAGCCTCTGAACAGAGTGAGTTGCTCTCTCTTTCCTCTGAGGCCACGTGGCGCTTTTCATAAACTTCAGTAAGAAATTTTGAAATTTTTGCTAAGTTCATTATTTTTTGATTCATGCTCTTCTCCTTCACTAGATGGTATCAGAGAAGGTGCGTGGTCCCATTAGTGTCCCTCCACAGATCAGGATTTGGACCCAGTTCCTATGACTCCCAGGGATGGAGGAAACATGATGGAGCATCAAAGCCTAGACTGTGAAGTCACATGTGACACTGGACCCAGACTTCGCCCTTTAGTAGTAGTGTGACCCTGATTTTGCTGAGCCGATGAAGCGCCTAGCTCAAAGCAGGTTTTCAAGATACAGGTATGTTCTTGATATAGTGCCCTATATTAATTCAGGAATACCTTAAAGATGTTACATTGATTAGTTTTACACGAAGAGGGTATATTATTGCCAGATGAGCTGAAAAGAAAATAGCATCATGTCTCGATCAATGCTCTACTTACACGGAGAAATATTTAATAACTAGAATCTCAGGGCATCCCAAAGACTTCGCTCAATCCTCAGTGGCACAGGGTATAAAGAGCAGAAGGAGAAGTGAGAGCGTGCACAAAACTCACAGGTGCTAAACATCTGGCCTTTACCACCAAGCACTTCAACCCCAAGGTGGAAATGGGCTTACTTAGCCTCTGGTATCTGTTAAGGGAGGGTGGTGCTATTGGTCTTTTTGGGAAGGACAGTTCTTCATGGCATACTGTTCCACTGGCCAAAAGACGTTAACCTTCTCTAACCCCTCCGAGATGACAGCAACACTCCCAATCACTGGAATGAGCCAAAAGCCACCCTCTCCACTTTTAAAGGCTTCCCTGGTACCACTCCTGACTGTAAACCAGCCTTAATTAAGAGAACACAGTGATGCCAGGAACTCAGTCTCCTGGATTCAAGTCCCAGTTTAATCAGCACACACCTTTGTGATCTGGGGCAAGTCTTTCAGCCCTTGACTTCAAACTCTAAGAGGGCAGGCAGTATGTTTGATTCATTAAGCATTAAAGAAAGAACGATTAGGCCTAGGAGCATTTCAGTGGCCTGCCCTGAGGCCCCCAAATAAGCATATTTCTCCAAAATTGGAAATGAACATTGAAGAATCAGAAATCAACACGTTAGTGAAATGTCTAATAATATGAAATACCAAAGTTAACTCAGCTTTTCACTATTTGTATATCAAACTATGGTAAAGTTCAATTACAAGAACACATAGATTTACTAATAGAACTCAAAACAAAATTTCCAAATGCTCTTAAAGTAAAACAGAGCTGCAAGCAGAATTTCACCTTTTTGGTTCCAGAAAGTCTCCTTGAGTTTCTGAGGCCCAAATCTTGCCTCATCATTGGTCCTATTCTCCCCTCCCCACCCTCTTTGGTATCCAGGGCTCTCTCCCCTCTCACCACCTGCCGGACTCACTGCCTGGTCCAGGCCTGCACGCCTCGTCACAATTATTGCAAGAGCTCCCTCACTGACCAACTTTCTCCAACTCTTGCCCTGAAAGGAGCCAGGTAGAACCAAGCTGGATCATAGCATCCTCTGCTCAGACCCTTGCAGAGACTTCCTTACCCTCCCCGGGGGAAAAAAAATTCCCCAAAGACCCCAAAAGCCCTTGTCTCTTAGTTTTTTCTCTACCTCATTTGTACCACCTTTTCCCTTGATTAGTCTGCTTTATCCACATTGGCCTCCATGCCACTCTTCAAATATGCCGACACATCTGCCCCAGGACCTTTGTACTGGTCGGCGCCCCTTCTGGGGAGGCTTGGCCAGCTCCCTCATCGCCTTCAAGTGTTTGCTCACACGTGACCTGCTCAGTCAGATCTTTATGAACATTCTATTAATAGTGTAACACCTTTGTAACAAGTCTAAATCCTTTCCCTGATGTATCTTTCTGCATAGCATGCAATATCTGTGACAATACAAACCTCACTCCTTCACTGCCTGCTTACACGAGAAGGTCATTCCAAGTAGGGTACTGATTTTTGCAGTATTTATTTACTTATTTATTTGTAGTGCTGGGATACTAGATATTACCTGGCCTCTAGTAGGTGCTCAATAAATAACTGTTGAATAAATGTGTCAATATGTGATGTGGGGACATTTTATTAGGTTTGACATTATATGGAACTCTGCCTCCAAAGACGAGAATGCTTAATGAAATATCTACCAAAGTTGTTAAAATGTTCTAGAGGGCCTTAAAATAGTCCATATTTAAAATAGTCCAGGTAAGTCTTCTCATCTGGATCTTTACAGCAGCACCTAAATTGCACCTTGTGCAGGACTCCTTCTAAGCCGACCCTGTTTATCCCGTCGGCTTTCCTTGCCTCCCCTCTTGGGTTCCCACTTTCTTCTTTAACGTTGCCAGTCTGCTTGTAAGTTCCCCAAAGACTATAGGCTGTCTCAGGCCTCCTCTCCTTTGCTCACGCTTGCACTTCTCTCTGGGATTCCCTCCTTCCTCTTCCTTTTCTGTCCACTTCTCTCTTACAGGTTAGGACTCAGGAGTTACACCCTGAGGGGCTTTGTGAATCCTTTTCGTGAATGGTGAGTTAGATGTCCCCAACCCGCTGCTCTTTATACTCACCGGTACATTCTTCTGGCTTTCCCTTTACTGTGCTACACTGAAATTATTTCCTCGTGTGTCCATCTCTCTTCCAAGGCTGCAAACTCCTAGAGAGGGGCCCTAGGAGGTGCTGAGAGCACGCGGAGGAAGAAGGCAGAGTGATGACGGCTGTCTCCCTAAGGAGATACGTTCCAACGGGAAGTCTCCTTTCATCTGGGATCCATTTTTTTTTTTTCTTTAAACATAGACTGTCAGGAAAAACATCGATGTAGTTATAGAAAGAATGGGGACCTGGGTACCAGGCTGACATGACTTTGAATCCTGGCTCCCTGCTAACCAGATGTGCCTTGAACAAGTCACTGAGCCTCAGTTTCCTCATTAGTATAGGAGCAGTACTGATACGGTACAACATATATAAGGCAGCCAACACAAAGTAGATGGTCAATGCATGCTGATTCCTTCACTGCCTTCTCGTCTCTGGGAAGGAAGTGAAATAATTTCCTCTTGGTTCCCATTCATCCTCCCCCATTTGGAGTGTGGAAGAGCTAGGTGTAGAGCTGCCTGAGCTGGAGGAAGGGCTGCAAGCAGTAGGCAGCGTTAGAAGTGGTAGAGTTTGTTGACTTCCTCCTGGGGGCCCAGTTAACAACTGGTGTGCTCCTTGAGGGTCGAGTTCAACTTTCACTTCTTAGCTCCGAAGACAGTTGACTGAAAGTGACCTGGAGTCTGTTAGACGGGAGGCATCTTTGCTAGATCCCTGTCCTTCCCAGCTTCATCCCAGCAGGTACCCAAGGATCTGCGGGCCACTCTTGCTCCTCCTGCAGCAATACCGATGGGCGGAAGCACCCAGCGCTGCCACTGCGGTGAGTGAGCCCTGCTGTGCTCCAGGAGCTGAGTCCAAGAGGGAGTACTCATTGATTCTTCACAGCAACCGCAAGATTAAGAAGAGGTGCTGCGATCATTTCTATTTTGCTTGTGCTCAGGCTCACCTGCCTTCCCAGTCTCCAGCCATCGAGGTCATAGAGCAACACCTCTGGTCTTGCTATTAACCGGAGTTCACAGTTCATAATCACAGGGCTTCATCTGCAGGCCCCAGCTTATTTCATAGTTTTCTGAGTGTCCACTCTAGTAACAAGGGGAAAATCAAAGGCGCCGAAGGTGGGGGAGAAACACACATTTCCATCTGTGCCCTTCGCTCTCCTGATCCTTCACTTCACTTTCCCTTATTAAGGCTACAACGATGAAAATAGCGACCGTGGTGGCATGGAAAGGGTTTGATGAATTGGACTCTGGTGGTATGAGATGGATTTGTCTTTTTTTTTTTTTCTTGTAAGGACAGAGGCACCATAGTGCGGTGGTTAAACTCATGGACTCTGACGTCATTATTTCCTGGGCTCATTCTTGTTCCCTTCACATGTGTTGATTTCCTATAAACATCTTGAAGCCAAACTCTATCTCAGTGTCCAACTGCAGAGAATCCAATTTACAAAAAATAGTTATCTGCCTTTGCTCATTTTCCTTTCAATTCCTTGGCCAATTGCAATCACTTACATCTATGCTTCCACTGAAACCATTTTTAATATGGATTTGATGGCTTCGGTGTAACACTAATGTTTAATTTTCAGTTTCACCTTCTTGGTTTCCTCACTACATTTAATGTGGTTGACCATCTACTCCTGAAAACTCTCTATTTCTCTGGCTGCAATGATAACACGTACATTGGCTTCTCCTGTAGCCTCTGTGTCCCCCACAGTCTTCTCTTCCTTCTACGCCCCTTTAAACATTCATGTTTCCAAGGGGTATTTTCTCAGCTCATTTTTCTGTGTCTACAGACTTTCCCTAATCTAACTCTTCTAATATCACCTATTTTGATGACTCCACAATTTGTGTTTTCTGTCTGATCTATTCTCAATCCCCAGACCCAATCTCCTACTTGGAACGACTTTTGGTTGTGAGTATACCATAAAGAAAATAAGTGAATTATATATCGTCATAGAAGATGTTGCATGCTATGCAGAAAAACACATCAGGGGAGGAAATAAGAAATGCTAAACATACAAGTGTTTGATGGACAGTGTTTTCTGGTTTCCTTCTGTTCCTCCAAAAGCAACATGTTCTAGGGGAATTCTTCTTAACCCAAACTATATGTAAGTTTCTTCCTCATGCTCAAGCTAGATATTGAAGATTTATTCTTAGTGCCCCTTCTTCTTCCTCATGTCTACACAACCCATTCCCAAGTCCCATGAGTTCTGTTGCTTAGTAGGTTAACTCCTTTACCCTCCTCCCTCGTCTCTATGATGTCTGTGTCCCTCAGACACTCAGCATCTCTCACATTGGCTTTGGCAATGATCTTCTCATCAGTCAATCTGACCCATAGGTCATTTGTGCTTCATGTAAATGTGAATCCGAAGAATGAAGGGCAACAGGAGCTCTCACACTGATTATGTATGTATCATTCTGTCAAACATCTAGGGAGGCTGAAGACTTGCATGGCCTTTCACCCAGAAATACACCCTAGAATACATTAGAGAAACTCCGGTATGTGCGCACCAAGATACACACAATAATATTCGGAACAAAAGTACCTTAATGGCAAAAATATGGAAGCGTAAAGCTTAGTGGGTCAGGGATGAATAAATAAACCATGGCATATTCATACAGTAAAAAATAATATTACAGTCAAAGTGAGTAATTTAAAGAAACATCTTCCCTGGCAACCTCAAAAAGGATTGAGTTAAAGAAAACAAGTCGTAGAAGCATTTTAATCATTTGGCATCACGCAGTTGAAATACATATACACAGTTAAAAATGTGTACACACAAATCAGTGACATCATGAGTGAGAATTATAACTATCAAAGTCAGAAAGTGGTTTTCCTTGGGGAGAGGGAAATGTATTAGGAGTGGGGGTATAAGATGTTTAAATCATATCTGTAATGTATTTTTTCCTTAAAATATCTGACTCAATCATGGTAAAGTATGACATTTGATTAAGCAGGGTAGTGAGTGTATAGCATAACTCATATTATTTTTCATAATTTTCTTTATGTTAAATCATTTTATAATTGAAAAATCTCACGATACTACTCCCTTGCTTAAAATGCTTCAGTGACCTTCAACTGCCTAGGAGACAACATCCAAATCCCTTTCCGACTTGGAACTTCCCAATCTGTCGTGAACATTTGCAGCTGCTTTTCCAAGATCTCTTCTCTCCTTGTCAGAACAGCCTGATTTCCGCTTTGGTATCCACATGGCTCTAGGGAAACTGACCCCAAAACCCACTCTCAGGTCTGGACCATGAGACCTTGGCTTAGTCACTTACCACATTTCCTTTCCCTCAACTCAGTGGCTGCTCCAGGGACAGTGAGATGAACTAAGCCAGTTTACACAGCGTGAGCCTCAGTGTCTCTGATGAGCGACCCAACACAAAGCTCATTAGGTAAGTTAAGGTAAGCTGCTGTAACAACAATAGCACAAAACCTACAACAAAACTAAAAATATATGAGGGCTTAAACACGGTAGCTCTGCCAACTTCGATACATAACTTCAAAGACAGGTCTACTCACTGGCACTGGGCAGGAAGAGGTCAAGGAAGTGTTATGGAATGTGGACCCATTTTGGGGGGGGGGGCAAGATACTGTTAGTGAAAAAACATCCCACCTTCCCCGGGGTCCCGCTGTTCTAGGTTCTTTGCCACTGCCCTTAGAAATTATGGCTCTCAATGCCAGAGTCTGGTGGAAAGGAAAGGAATTATTTAAAAGTTGTAGAGGTTTTGAATAATGGCTAAACGTCACCGTTAAATCTCAAAATCCCTTTTAAAACACCCACCAACACACACAACGCAACACAGTCCTGCCCTTCCGCCCCTTTCCCCAGCCAGGCCAGTCGGGGGTACCGTCCTTCCGGAGGAAACGAACGGAAGTCCGGAGCTCGGTTGGGCAGGCCTCTCCCGGTTCCCAGCACCATCAGCTGTGTCGCCGCAATCTGCGGTTCCTAATCCAAAACCACGTGGCACCTTCTCACGGCGCACCTGCAAGAGTCCTCTCTGCCTTTTGCTTCCCACATGGCCTTCGCACTGTTCCCCGTGGCGCGGGGAGAACCATCTCTCCGCTCTCCTGCACAAGCACTCTGTAGCTCTGTAACTTGAGGAGCTCCTTCCCAGTTACTTCCTGGGTTTGTTATGCAAACCTTCCGGGTTAGCTTGTTGATATGCAACATAGCTGTCTTTGCATATGAGGAATGAAGCTATCTTGCTGCTATTGATATGCACAATGACTCTCAACAGACTTGCTCCAAGGCAGGTCTGAAACTGGCCTGTTATTGATATGCAAAGTAACTCTGAAAGGCCCGGCTCCATGTCTCCCTTTCCCCATGGTGGTCTGCCTTGAGGTGGGGGAGGGAGAATACCGTATATTTTTCTTGGACACCCCACATTCTGGACTCCATTACAGATCCCACTTTGGGCAGGCCCTGTTACAGACGCAGCACAGGACAGTGTCTGGGAGCCCTCACAGGCTCCGTCTGCAAAGGGTGGATGTCACTGCTGTTCACATTCCATTGGCCGGAACTCGGAACTCGTTTGCATGGCTCCATCTAATTCTGAGAGAGGCTGGGGAGATGCCCACTGCCTGTGTGCCCAGAAGAAGAGAGTATTGCTCTAGAGAAGAGCTAGCCTCTTAAGGGTGTGAAAAAGGGAGCGTTTACCTCACTGAGGCTACTAACAGCCATTCGTGACCCCGAGGCAGGTCACACTAAGAATGAAGTGGAAACCTTGCGGAAGAGCCGTGCTGAAAGGAACCGGGTTTTTGATGACCTTTTTTTCAGTGCAGGCAATACGAGCTCATGGAGTGCTTACCCTAATGCAAGGGACGGACTAGACACCGGGAGAACAGCAGCTAATGGAACTCTGCCTGCCCGGAGCTGACATTCCGGAGGGGCTAGAGCAACAGGACCGAGCCTACCTGGAAGCCTACTGTGTCTCTGCGCATCTTAGTAACAGGGGCCAATGCACTGCTTTCATTACCACTATTCGTTTGTTCTGTATGTCCTGTTGCCTTCACCTGAAAGCATCCTTCCTTACGTACTTTTGGGTCCTCATCTCCAGGCAAGCCAAAGGGCTTGTTCCCTTGTGTTCTATGACATTTCTCATTTAGCTTGGTGCATGTTTCCCCCTCAATTTGAAATGCTGCCCCACCTTTACTCAAAGTCACATCTTTTATATTTTATATTTCATTTATTTTTCAATTACGCTTTAGATTCAATATCGTTTGGTATTAGTTTCAGGTGGTTAGGTAATTATATACTTTATAGAGTGTTCACTTTGGTATTTCCAGTACTCACCTGGCACTGCACATAGTTGCTACAGTATTACTGCCTGTACTCCCCGTGCTGTACTTTACATCTCGTGACTGTTCTGTAACTACCCATTTGTATTTCTTAATCCCTTCACCTTTTTCACTCAGTCCCCCAAGCCCACCCCGCCCTCTGCCCCCGGCAACCATCAGTCTGTTTTCTGGGTCTATGTATCTGTTTCAATTTTGTTTATTTTGTTCTTTAGATTCCACATAAAAGTGAAATCATACATCGTAATAATGGTAGATACAGAATTTAAAGGATAATCCTCTGAAACAGCTTCTTCCCTTTATTTGTTTTTTCCTGCATATGTCAGGTACTCTCTCTGGAGTGTCAATTAAAGGATGTAACTATGTGTATGTAATAATGAGAATGTTTACATGCACTCACAAATACTATACAAATTCAGGGGCCAAGGGCTGTTTTTGTCTGCTGGGGTTGCCATAACAAAATGCCACAGCCTGGTTGGCTTAAACAACAGACATTCCTGTTCTCACAGTTCTGGAAGCGGAAGTCTAAGATCAGGGTGCCGGCACCACCAGGGGCTTGGGAGGGCTTTCTCCATAGCTTGCAAGTGGACACCTTTGAGCTGTGTGCTCACAAAACCTTCCCTCAGTGCGTGCCTGTGAAGAGAGATCTCTCCCTTTCTCTTCTTCAAAGGCCATCAGTCCTATAGGCTTAGGACCCCATCCTTATGACTCATGTAACTTTAATTACCTCCCAGCAGCCCTACCTGCAAATACAATCGCATTGTGGATCAGGGTTCAACATATGGATCTGAGGGAGAAGGTACAATTCAGTCCATAGCAAGGGTCAAGCATTCCAGAAGAACACTGGAGAAACTGTTCTGTACCCAAATTTAGTTCTCAAACCTGCAAAAAATTCTCAGGCTGCACTCAAGACCCCCTGAATCCGAATGTCTGTGGTGGAGCCAAGGAATTTTTCTTTTAACATTTTTTCCAAGTGATTTTTATGTATTCTCATGTTTGAGTCTTTTCTAGGGTACTTGTTCCTCCTTAAAAAGACTTTGTCAGTAGACTTGTTTCATCATGAAATGCTTAGAAGATGCTGGCTCGATAAAGCCAACAAGGCTTTCGTTTTTTTTGTGTGGGGCTTTACGGCACACACTTCAGATGGGCTAGTGTGCGTTGTAATCTCAAAGAAAAGGGTGCCTTTGTCTCCACAGAATGTCTTCCCACCGTGAAACCCTCCCCCTCTCCCCAGGTTCTAAAGGCAGAACAATATTAACGCCTGGAAGAACCAGAAAGACAACTCACAGTTCAGAAGTTGGTCTAAAGTAATGATCAATTTCCATTCTATTTTATTAGTTCTCCAGGTTTTATTTCTCTCCCTGGGTGCAGACACTGAGCTTCATAGCTCCTGTGCGCCCCTGGCCTAATGTGTGTTTACAGTGTGGGCTCGATAATTATTGCTAAATGACTGGCATTCAATTTATAAATAGATGTCCCTCGCTTTAAACTTCGAGCTTCATACAAGGGCATCCAGTTATTGTTACTGAGCTGTTATTGATGTTAATCCCTCTTGCGGTACTAATAACTGTGTGAAGAACCAGAGGTTCAGAGAAGACAGGCAGTGTCATTTCTGGTTCATAGTGTCACTGACTTGTTGGTCTTTGAGTAACCTCTCTGTGGTTCAGTTCCCTCTTCTGTAAAAGAAAAACACACGTTTGCTCACTTTGCAGGATTAGTGTAGGGCTTGATGAGGTAGTGCTGCTGAAAAATGTTTTTTAAGGTGATAGAGAAAGGCTAATTGTAAACTTGAGACAAATGTACAATTGTTTGAGATAGGTGACCCTGTCGCTCACTGCGCTGTTAGGTGCGGAAATTGTCAAGGTAAAGCGATCACTCTCTCTAAAGAGCTTTTCACGTTATTTCATTTTCTGAGAGCTACTGGAGTCGCTATACCTCGGGGTGCTCCACCCACTCGCTCACCCTACTTCTTTCTTGGCATCTTCATTCATTGAGATACAACGATGCAAAGCTGTACGGTACTTAATGTTGTGGGAGAGACAAATCTGAATAAAGAATCACAGTTGAATCATTGCTAACTTTGATGAATTAGCACCAAGGAGCTCTTCCAGATGTCATTTTTTAAGCTTTTGGAATGATTGGTTTTCAGTGGTTTCCTCTAAAGAATTTTAATTTTGAGAGTTGCGTAGACAAATGCACACATACAAATCACTTAGCGTCCACCTCCAGGAGAGTGAAGGAAAATGCTTATGAAGGAAAATTTCACCTTTATACTTCGCCAGTCTCCTGCTGGGGCGGAGTTTTCCTTTGTTCAAAGCCTCGCGTTGAAAAATTTCTTCCAGTTAGGTAGTTTTAAGAGCAGGGAGTATACATTTAAAATTATCCACTATACCTGTCCAATAACATACAAAGGCAGGTCAAGTCCACTTATAATGCAGATGATTTTACTGATGATAATGACAAATATTTACCCCACACCTGCTATGCACCATGAAACGTGATAAATGTTTTACATATATAACCTAATCTGATGCTCCAACAAACCTATTAGGTAGAAACTTATTATTCTCGTTATATATATTAGACAATTTGTTTAAAGATGTTTAGAGAGGCGAAGCAACTCAATGTCACATGCCATTGAGAGGTGAAGCTGGCACGAGAGACATGAAGCTCCTAGTTCTAACACTCACTCGCTGAGTGACACTGGTCAAGGCCCTTCGACTTTTCCAGTCTTAGTTTCTCCAGCTGTGAAATAGGAAGGATTAGGGCCCATTTCAGACATAGGGCCCATTGAGACGGTCCAAGCGAAAAGATAAAATAAAATAAACATTGTCCATTGTATTGGGTATGAAATATTTAGGGCGCTTTTATTTATTTTAGTAATTCATTATTATAGGGCACCCTGTCGGATAACACTTAGCAAGGCTGGCCCTAGAATCGGAGTGCCTGGGTTAGATCCTATAGGTATCACCTGTTTGCTGTAAAACCTCGACCAAGTCTCTCATTTCCCTGTACCTCACTATCGTCACGTGCCGGGGTGGGGGGCACACAGTACTGAGAGCAGTACTGATATACATACTTAATAAACTTCACCTGTCATTATCACCATTGTTGTGGCTTTCTGATGGAAACATCCTTCTGACACAAGCTCGGGAAAGAACACTGGCAAAGAAATCACAGGGCGGGAGGACACTCAGCTTCCCTGCCAGCATTAGAGGTACCCCACCCCCCACCCCCAGATCTATCTTCTTCCAGGAACAAGATCACAGCCTCTTTATTGCGTTTCATTTTCCCCACTTGTCTCCTCTATTCGCACCCTCCAAGTAAGGCACATCCGTAAAACCTCATGGGAGTCTCTGACATGAGATAACTGTGAACTTGCTGAGTCCTTGCAATGTTGATTATTTAGATTTTAAGGATAGATAATTAAGGGTCCAGCAGCATCAGGCCGCCCTCAGTTGTAAAAGCCTGGCCCACAGAAACCCCGGCAGCACCACACATCGTCCTAATGAAACCCTGATGAGTGTACTCCCCGAGGCATTCCACGACAAGGTGAAATCTCTTCTTGATTCAGATTTAGTTTTTCCTGCGTCTGCATATTTCCATTGCATTTCCTTTGTTTCCAATGTACCAAGTCCTTACACAGTCGCACTGCCTTCACTGCCATTTGAAATGACTGCTCAGAAATGCGACATTAAAAATCCGGGGGCGTGACACTGAGAACGGCGGACAGCCTCCTCGCTAAGGTTCTCAGGCGTGCTTTGCATTAGTCTAGAAAATAATTTTTCCCCAAAGTCCTCAAGTGAGACTTGTATAGGAGCTGATAATTATGTATAAGGATGTATTAAATAAACCATCTTGATTGCTGGAAACCCGAGCTGGCAGTGAGGGGAAACTGGCGGTGATTTTCTCCAGGAGAAGGATGTAAGTGTTTGCGAAATACTTTCTAAGTCCTGGGCATTGAGTCAAACACTTTCATATCCCCTCTAACACGTGATTTGGTCTAAAGTAATAATTTAATGTAATTCTCACAACAATTTGGTGAAATGGGCATTATCGATTATAAATGAGGAATCAGAGGCTCTAAGACACTTAGGCACAGACCCTGAGCGGGTGGCTCAGCTGGTTAGAGCTTCATCCTGATGTGCTAACGTTTGGGTTCGATACCTGGTCAGGGCATATGCAAGAAGGCAACCGATAAATGCATAAATAAGTGGAACAACAAATCGATGTCTCTCTCCCCTTTCCCCCCTCTCTAAAAATATCAATAAATGAAAACAAATAAGAAACGTAGGCACAAAGAGGTTAAACAAATTATATACGACCTTTCGTAGGCACAAAGAGGTTAAACAAATTATATACGACCTTTCGTTGCCTTATCTAGTGAATATAACAAATTACCCCAAACTTTCGTGGCTTAACGCAACGAAGGTTTAGATTACCTCACGGCTCCTGGTGTGTATAAGTAATTGTTATTTCTGTAGACTATGTTTTATTCTCGATGCTGTGCATAGCTGAATCGAGGTGTGCACTGGACAGAATCACAGAAGGTAAGGTGACAGAATAGTAACAACTCAGGCAAGTGCTTGTTGTTATTCCAAGTGCTGTACATACCTGAAGTCAGTTAAAATTCACAATAATTCAGTGAGGCAGATGTTAGTATTATCCCCATTTTAGAGATAAGGAAGGGGACTTCAAGAGATGTGAAGTCACGCTCAGAGTTAAACAGCCAGTAAGTGGCACAGGCAAAACCAAACCTTGGCTGTGTCGTTCAGAATGCGTGTCCCCAACTTCTACACTGTGTCCCCAAGAGCTGGACTAAGAAGGAGCCAGTCCACTATGACCGTATCACTTTACCCAGGGAGAAAGTGGAAGTGATTAAAGAATAAAAGTAGTAGGATGGCTGCATGCAGAATTTGAAAAGTGGCCCCGATTACCGTACATGGTCTGGGTTGGAGACGCAGGAAGGTTGGAGGAATGCTACATTCTAAAGGGCAGTGTGAAAGCTGGTCTAGAGACTGGGAGAAGGGTCAGTTTGAGAAGGAATGGGAAATAATATTGAAGAACTATGTTTTCTTATTGAAAGCTTTCACTTTTTCTTGTGTCTGTTTTTGTTTTTGTTTTGGTCAGTATTTGTACTTTTTTACTAAGGTCCATCTTCCTCTTTTGTTTTCACAGGCAAACATGGCATCACCCAGCTTCTCTGGCAGTTAGTGGTGGCTGTGAGATGGGTCTTTAGCCAATGAAATGTGAAGAAATGTGATGCTGGCCACCACCACACATTCTTTATTCCCACCTCTTTTCTGGCCTACTGTGATGGCAATCTCTGAATGCCTCCCGAGGCCATGGGTCCAGGTGGCAGGACCATTAGCTTGACTTCCTGAATGACTGTGGAGCACAGCCCATCCCCCCAATACTCATTTTATTTGCCACCACACTGGACTGTTACATAATGATACGATATACCTTTCTGTTGCACGGAGCCATTACAAATTCGGATCTATTTGTTAACACAGTCTAGTCTAAACTCACTAACACATGTCTGATCCAAGGAATGGCTAGAACTATGGGAGTCTGCTGCCCAGAGGTATTTTAAACCTTTACTGTGAACTATTTCCCTTTGATATAACTCTCTAATGCTTTTTGAAATCTCTTTCCGCTACAGTGCTTTGGGAAAATTCTTTTTGGATATATCTTGGGTTAGGGGAAACTAAAGAGACAGAATGTGAGAGAAGCAAAAACAGTACTTCGTGTTTCGGGATTTACAGAAGACATCATCTGCCTTCGTGGGAGGAGCATGATGGCCAGTCATTTCTAGGCCACGGAGCCCTGAGGTTCTGAAATGAGAGCATTTTTAACACTGGAAGGTCAGCTCCACTGAAGAAGTTATGCTGGTGATTACCCCCAGTATGTAAAATCTGTATTTCAAACACAATGGCAGGAAACCAGAAATGGGTAGGCATATTTCTGGCTCTCAGAGTACAAAGTACAGCACTTTGAAGTCTGACAGCACTGGAAAAACAGAAGAAACAGGTTTGTTTCTTTTTTTAAAGAGCAGTCAACCTCAAACTTACTACTAATGACTGTTTCATTTCAGTCTACCCCAGTGGTTTTCTTTCTTATACTCTTGTAAAATGTAAATCTTTTTGGTCATTCTGACAGATTTTCCGGCACTAAAAATATCATGGGTGCTTAAGTGACAAATCCTGGGTATTTTTGATAAGATAGTAAATTACCTCTGGGAAATTTTCTCTACCTGCTATTTAAAAAAAAAAAAAAAAAGACACCTGAGGGTTACAGAGACTCTTTTGGTGGTTAATTAAACCTTATTTCTTTACTATCTAGCTCCATCTTTATTTATACATCAATGAAACACAGGGCAGTATTTTAAATGGGCTGATATTAATTAATCAATATAGGACTAATAATTCTATGTTTTTCTAAAAGAATATGAGGCTACAATGCATATTTGTTTTTCACTAAAAATTACAGGGTTCATCTCCTATCACTGTCAATGGCATTACTGGCACCTGCTGTGTGTATAGTCAGCTAATGTGTAAACAAGATGTAACCGGTTATGTAACTTGAAGTTCTTACAGCTAGGAAGTGGTAATCTACCTTCTAAACCACTTTGCTCCCAACTTACTTTCACATGCTTGTGTGCTGTCAAAAAGCACCTATTGAACGATGACGTTGGGTCAGGCTTTGTGGGAAACGCTGAAAGTGTAGACCCTGCCTTCATGGAGGTCAGAGATGAGGACGAAAGCCAGATTTAATCAAATAACCACACTAATAAACACTTGCTTATAAAATGAGATAAATGCTACAAGGAAAAAGAACAGGGTGGTTTAAGAGCAAATAGCAAAGGATCTGATCACAGCTGGTGATTCAGAGTAATATTTTCCTATCGTAGTATGAGAACAGACAACTGAAGGCATTTCTAGCTTTATTGTGCTTCACCGGTGTTATGTTTTTGTTTTGTTTTGTTTTTTACAAATTGAAGACAAGATCCGCCACTAGCAAAAAGATTATGACTCACTTTATTGCGGTAATCTGGAACTGAGCCTGCAGTAGCTTTGAGGTACACCTGTAGAATAGGTGTCTGGGAAAATCCTGAGAATTGTGTAGAGTCTAAAAACAGAGGACATGGTAGATCAGACACCATGCCGCCCCACACCCCCCTCAGTCGGAAATTATTGGGGCAATCTATCTAAGACTGGTAAAGTCACTCCTTGGACCCAAACTTCCCACTGAGAATCTGTCTTCTCTGCATTTGAATCTGAGTTTCTTTGACTAGGATGGCTGGTGAATAGGAAGAAGAGGTAGAGGACAATGAATCATTGAGCTGAGTCTCCTCTCTAACTGTTAAGGCTTTGGCCCTAGTGGTTTATAAGGCTTAAGCAGTTGTTAATGAGTCAAAGAAGACCCAGAAGTCTGATGGTTATTCTGTTTCTTAAACAATTTGAACTCAGCAAGGTGTCATGGAAATACCCATGAGTTTTGGAGTCAGTCTTAAGTTTAAATCAGTGCTAGGCTATTTATAACTTGCATGATCTTGTGCCCTTCTATTTTTGCTTCAGATTCTGAAACTGTAGGGAGCATGAGAATAGTAAAGTCTATCCACCGTGTGGGTGAAGTGGAAATGAAATGACTACAGAAGGGCACCTGCGCAGAGTTGTCAATTAAAGCTAGTTTACTTTCCATTACGCTTCAGAGATGCTGAAAAATTTTGGAGAAACGATGCCAATGGCGTTTTGGTTTTTTGCTGCATACTTTTCATATACACTTGAATTTTATAATTAGCTCTGCTACAGAGTTGCCTAACTTTAAACAGGAAAATCATCTTTCCTTGGCCAATGTTTCAACATTCTCCTTATTACTATTCAGTGATTTTCAACATTGGCTGCACACTGGAACCTCTGTGAAGCTTTAACAAAAATATTGATGCTTGTTTTGATCTCCAAAGATAATGATTTAATTGGTCTGAATTATGGCCTGGGCATTGGATTCATTTAATAAAATAATAATTGTAAACAACTTCATGAATCCATTTAAGTGCAGAGATTTATGAGGGGTAAAGAGTAGCTACCCTTAGAGCCTACTGCTGATTTAGATCTACAGCCAATGTTATTTTCACTACACAACGCTCCAGGGGCTGGAGGAAGTTCACAGGCTCCCTCATCCTGGGATAAAGCATCGAATCCCTCATTTGTACCCTGCTTCTGAACTCTAGATTGATCCCTCGGCCCTGACCCATTCTCCTGCCTCGAATCTAATTTTGGGCCTCGAAAACTGGGGCGTTGACTTATTCTTTCCAGATGACCTTCTTAGGTGGTGCTAACCAGGCAGATCTCTGTGCTTCACATTCTAAGTCCTTTCATTCCGCTTTCTGTGATTCTCAATCCATAGTCAATGGACTACCATACTCATTTGTTCATTCCCTATTCTATTCAATTATTAATTGAACAATGTTTATTGAGCATCTTCTATGAGCCAGAAACGACACAGTAAAACCCTTTCAGTGAATATGACCAAGGGATGGGTCTGGAGCCACCTTATAGATGAAATAGATTTGTGGTTCATTAAAGTAGCTTTCTTGATATAGCTTAGAGGAAACACCTTTATACTAAAGACTAGGGAGTTGTGTTTTTTCTTCCTAACTTCAGGTAAAAAATGAAAATATACGTATTGCATTTATTTATTTTATTATATTTATTCCATTACCATTTATCCCCATTATACCCTCCTACCCTCACAATCACCACCCTATTGTCAATATACAAGTATTGTATTTAAATTATACTCTTTAATATTTCACTTGTATTATATTGTCTTATGTGACATAGTTTATCACTTTTTATGTTTAGGCTTCTCCATTTTACTCAAAAACTAATTCTTCAATTAGGGTACGCTGCCACCAGGTGGCAGTAAGGATATCACTTATGATTCACCACCTTTGAATAATAATTGTTCAATCACATATTCATTCATTTATTAATGGTTACTTGGAAAAGTTGATAGTACCTTTCACTCACTGTCATTTAAAATTTTCATGTAAACTTTAATAGCACAACAAAAATAGTTAATTTTAGTTTTAATAATTATAAAGATTGTATATATGGGTGTGCATAAATAGTTATATGTGTATGCAAAACTCTACAGGTCTACATGTGTGGATGGTTTTAGAGAAATTAAAATAGAAGGTAAAGTTGGTACCTCCTTTACTATCTCTTATTAATTACTAGTGATAGGATAACCTACAAACTCATTTCTGTGTTCAATAGCCAAATGTTGCTATAAGTACCTTTATGAGATCGAGCACTATGGAACTTCAAACAGACCTGATATTCAAATTCATTCACATGGATTTTCAAATTTTTAAGCGACAAGTATTTCCAATTAAGGAATTATTAATATAGCTGTTTTCCCACAGGCTGCTAATGGAATTATCTCTAGCAAAGTTACCTCCTGATAAGTTATCTTTCATTCTTTCCACATAGCATAAGTAGAAATACAATAACATAGCTTTGTGTTATTTCTGGGTATATTGTGTCCTCATGACCAATTCCTCCTAATCATATAAGAAACTTTCCTCAGCCCATGGAAGAAAGAAACATAATGTAGCCATTAGTTGTATGTGACTTGAGAGCTATATATAGAGATTCTCCTCTATCTGATGAGCCTGACTTTAATATCACTTTGAATTTTTGACAGATTATCTTTGACATGATGACTTGGCTCAGAAGCAATTTAGAAATACTGTTTAAACATCTTGTTGTTCATAAAGAGGAACTGATGATGCCTTTATAGCTCCCTGCACGCAAATACCTTCTGAGAAAAGGAGTCTCAATGATTCTCCCTTCCCCAGATGGTATCACCCAAGCCGGAGACACTGTAAGGGGCCACAGCAAATTGGAATCGTGCTCTGGTATGGGCCAGAAAGCCCCCATCTCTGGGCTGAGCCTGGGGCATTTTTACTGCCTCTGGGGCGATGGACTATTCTGACCAATAGACCTATTCCATGCTAACTGATGTCTGTGAAAACTAATCACATCCTCTTTTATAAATTTATAAATTTAGAAATTTCTCCCACCTCCCTAATCTATCTGCAGTAGAGCCCAGATAACCTCCTTACATCTTCCCCTTTGATCGTAATGTATAACACAAGGGGCAAAACTGCCGTTCTCCAGAGTATTCTCTCAACCCATTGAGATTCTGCCTAGCCATTGTCAGTTTGGCTCAAATAAACTCATACAAATTCTCTACAGGTTTGGATGTTTTTTACGTCATCACATCACTGGTTTATTATAAAATATAACTCAGGAACAGCCAGATGGGAGAGATGCACAGGGCCAGGTGGGTGAGAAAGGGGGTGGGGGTTCAATGCCCTCTCCAAGTTCGCCCGTCCCCCAGCACCTCCAGGTGTTCACCAGCCTGGAAGCTCTCACTGAATCCTTTTCTTTGGGATTTTTATGGAGGGCTCATTATATAGGCACATTGATTAAATCATCATCCACTGGACATCATTCAATCTCCAGCCCCTCTACCTTCCTGGAGGTCAGGGCCTGAGACTGAAAGTTCCAACCCCCTAATCACAAGGTTGGTTCTCCTGGCTACCAGCCCCCATCCTCGGGTGCTTTGTAACTCTCATTAACATAACAAGCGGTACTTTAATCACTCTCAACACCAGCAATAGCATGGACATCCCCAACAGGCCTGTGGGACCCGAGGCAGGCGTGGGCACTTTCAGGTTTCACTTTCCTTATTGGTAACGTAAGAACACTCATAATAATTCCCACTCTACCAGACTACTGAGAAGAGAAATTTAAAAAATGCACATGATAGGTGCTTGATAAAATACTATGCAGATGTTGCGACTAACCTTGTGATTAAGTCTAGAGGATACAAAGGAAACAATATTTCTTGGATACAAGAGGCTCAGAGACCTTAAGGGCCATCTCAAAGCCCCACAACCGATATAGGTGCTGGAGCCGAGGCTTAAACCAGAGCGCCCGGCTCTTCTCCTCCCTCCCCATCATTTTGCCTCTAGAATTTGTTTCTCTGAAATTTGAATGGCATACCCTCCATTTACTTTCCCTCTTTATATCAGACATCTTTTCAAATTCAGCTTTTTGGAACCTAGTGCCTTAACTAAAATCATTATTGATCGGCTTCTTTCAGAGCTGGAGGGAAGACAACAGCTGAAGCGCGGCAGGCTCTCTCTGCATTTCAGGTAGGTCAGCAAAATGTGGCACAGTGACGGAGCACCTCAGAATGCTCAGTGCTTCTGCAGATGGTGTGGGCTCACCTTCAGGTCAGGCCATGAGGCTTGACACGGGCTTAAGAGTCTCCCTGACTGCCCACATCAGGCCTTCCTGAGCAAACCAGCAGCTGCTTTGGAAATGTCCCCACACCCACCCCCACCCCCAGAGGCCTCACCTGTCCCAGACTCCGCACTGCTCAACCTCCCCTGCTGCATGGGGCCACGTGACTCCTACTCGGCACTCCCTCAGTCTCTTTCCAAAGTCAGTCCTCACCAAGGGCTGGGGAAGGTTCACAGGCTCCCCCATCCTGGGATAAAGCATCAAATCCCTCATTTGTATCCCACTTCTGAACTCCAGATTGATCCCTTGGCCCTGGCCCATTCTCCTGCCTAGAATCTAAATTTTGGGGCCTTGAAAGCTGGGGCACTGGCTTATCCTTTCCAGATGACCTTCTTAGGTGACATTAACCAGGCAGATCTCTGTGCTTCACATTCTAAATCCTTTCACTCTGCTTTCTGTGATTCTCAATCCATAGTCAATGGACTACCATAATCATTCCCTATTCTATTCAATTATTAAATCAACATTGTTTATGGAGCATCTTCTATGAGCCAGGCCGCCCTGGAGACGCACGGCAAACAACACTAGTGTCCTGGAGCCATAGCTTCTCGGAGTAGACCTTTATTTATGAACATCAAATATGTATCAAGTACCCACTACCTGCCAGGGGCTGTTCTTAGCATGAAGCAAATGGCAAAGAATGAACAGGCACAGTCTCTGCCCTCGCACAGTTTATATGGTTTGGGGGTAAAGTGGGAAAGAGAGCGAGAGACATAAAATAGGAACAGCAAGGCAGGAGGCAGAACATGAGAGGAGAAAATTCACGCGGGGGCGCGGGAGAGAGAGCCGTGAGCACTTCCACTTCAGACGGGATGATCGGGGGCGGGGGGGCGCTCTCGGGTAAAGCAACATTCGAGTCGAGACCTGAATGAAGCTAAGAAGCAGGTCCCGTGGGCAGACTGGGGACACATGTTCTGAGCAGGGACAGCACAGATGAAGACCCAAAGGCAGGGGTGTGTTTGATATGCTTGAGGATCAGGAAGGAGGCGGTGCGCTGGAAGAGGAAAGGAGAGTGGCAGAGGTGAGATCAGACAGGAGGCAGGAGCAGGGGGCGGGGAGGGGGGGCGCAGCTTTGTGTAGAGCCCTGTAATAATACCCTGGTGAAGACTTTAGGTTTTTCGCTGAGTGAGGAGAGAATGTGCCAGAAGGTTTTGAACAGAGGAGTCCTGGTCTGACTTAGATATTGTAAGATTCACTCTCTCAGCCCCATGTTTCCTATTTTAGGTGAGGTGGGTAGGAAGGATAATCTCCTTCAATCTTTCAAACCAAAGCCAGCAGAGAAAACAAACCCCTTCCTTCTCCTGGGAGATGAGGACAAGTTCTTCCCAGATCAGAAAGCCACGAAGAATGAGCCAAAATGCAACAGGCAGCGGGGTGTTGACTCAAAAGCAGAAGATATTTTTGAGGGCAATGTATTTACTACAGAAGCGACCAAACCATCTCCCCCCACCCCTCTCTCTCTCACACATACACACCCCCCCGCTCCGAGAGAAGGAAAAAACATTTGCTTTTTTCCCATCTTGCTTGATCATAACATTGATATCTTCGTTGACCTAACTGTAAAGCCAAAAGAAAAGTACAAAAGGAAAGTAAAAGCTAAGCTGATATTTGATGATGATGTGGATGATGCCTTCTCTGGTACCCAGGCTCAGATAAGCAACCAACGGGTCGGTCTTCACAGGCAGCACCTGAACGCGACCTGAACAGGAGGTGGCCGACCTGTGTGATGATCCTTTCAACGCCTTCAGAGGCCAGGAGAGCACACAGGGTGTCGCATCTGACCCTTCAGCTCCATCCTTCAGTTAATGATGCTGTCTTACGCACTCACTGTCTTAACTAAATTATAAAAAGCAAATAATGAAGCAGCCCACTTACCTCTTTCCAAACGCACTTAGCATTTTTCTGCACTGGTTTTAATCATGCTTAATACTGCAAAACAAAAATAAATGTTTCACAGTGGGGGAAAAAAAAGGATTCATTCTTTCTGACATACGAAGACTAGACCATATGAGGCGTGGGTGACAGAGACCAGTAAGATCATTATAGAGGGCCCTGGGGTGATTCTCCAGTAAGAAGGTGGCTCAGACCAAGGTGCTGACAGTGGTATCAGCGATGATACTTTGAAAGCAGGGCTATCAAGGTTTGCTGAATGATCAGATCTGGAGTGTAAGAGGAAGAGAAAAGTCAAAGAGGACTTACAGCTTGAACCACACGACAAATGGGGATGCTGTCAATTAAAAACTTTCCCATTGAAAGGGTACAGTCACAAACCGAGATGAGCACTGTCGTTCCAAGACTCTGGACCCGGTGGGTTCTCATTGTCACCTCCACCCCTCCTTCTTTCATTACCTGCTCACCTACTAACTGCATTTTCTCTCATCTTACCAAGGAAGGATTTTGGATACTACCCAAGAGTGGTGAAAAGCAGGAGTGTGACACGCAGCGAGATGACTGTGTTGAGAGCCCTGGAAAGCTCACGCTGGCTATGGGTTAGAGAGTGGGCTGCGGCAGGACTAGTGCAGATGGAGAGAGGCCGTTTAGGAAATGACTGCAGGGATGAGGCGGCTGAGGAGAGTGGCTCGGGCCAGGGTGGTATGATACAGATAAAGCCTGACACCGCGGGGCCACGCTGGAGGTACCAAGTCCTAGGGTCTTCCCAAATAAACGAGTTGCCATGTTGACTATGATTGGTAGGCCAGAAAATACTCGATGAGGATGTGGTAGGGGAAAGGTATGAGGAAACGGGCAGGTAGAGTTTAAATGCGGGGTCGGGGGGAGGGTAAGTGAGGTCTTTTGGGTGGTGCTCTCAGGAAGCCATGAGCTATTTCCAGGAAGACACAACACTTTCCTTTGATGCCCTGGTGGTTTTTAAATTTTTCTGTGTGAAGTTCACCACTTGCTAACCATGTATTCTTTTCCCCTTTCCGCAACCCTTCCCTTCTCAGACTGCTTGAAACTCTCCATTTCTGCCCAACTGCTTGGTGTCCTTCTCTGTGCTCGGCTGGGCCCCCTAACAGCTTGAAAAGGAGGCAGTGCTGTATAACGGCTGAGAGCACTGGCTTTTGAGTTGGACTGACTTGGATTTGAAACCTGTGTGACTTTGGGCAAATTACTTCATTTTTTGGAACCTCTGTGAAATGGTGAAAATTAAAGTATCTACCTCACAGGGTGGTTATAAGGAGTAAAGAGGATCATCCCTATGAGGCACGTGACACCCGGCCAATAATAACAGCCGGCACTAGGACATTCTTTATTTGCGACAGGCAGCGCTCTAAGTGCTTTATGTGCATTAATTCATTTCATCTTTAAACTATCCTCTTATCCTCGTTGAACAGACGAGGACATTGAGGGTCAGAGGTCCTTAGTATCTCACGTGAGGGCACAGAGCTGCAGAGTACCAGAGCCAAGGCTGGACCCCAGGCAGCCCACTCGATCAGCAGATTAAACAGCAGCTCTCCCAAGCAACTGGTACTCAGCAAAGGCAGATGTTGGTGTCCTCACCAGGCATTTTCATGAATGGACACTCTAGGATCTCAGGAGGGGGTGGGTGTAGTTACCTGAACCTCCAGTTGCATTGCTTTTCCTTCTTGCTGAGAATCTTTCTACGTTAACTGAATCCATTTTCTTAGAAACCCAAGGGGAAGCACTAGGTGCTCAAATGTTAAATGAATGTATGAATGATTAAGTTGTCTGCAGTGGACCCTTAAAAAATACCTATGGAACAAATAAGTGTTAGGAAGGGGGTTGGTTTGTTGGTGAGGGAAGACGCAAGGAGGCCTGGTTTAAAGATGGAAAGGAGAGCAGGTTCCTGGATGTGCTGAGTACGGGGGCAGAGCCACACACCTGTGGGACTGAGCATGGCTCCATTGTATTTGTGCAAGAACACTGTGTCTGTCAAGTTTCCCAGCCTCTTCATGGGTGACATTTTGTGATTAAAACATAGTTCATACCTATCCCAATATTTCCATTTGCAGTGCCATGGGTTACGAGCAGCTGGCACAGCGAGAGGCGACGTGTGAAGGGGTTCAGCACATGGAAACGCAAGACAAACTGTCTGATGAGGTAATTCTGATTCCTCTGTTTTCTGTCAGCCTGATCTTGGAAAAGTAGCTTAACCTTTTGATATCTCCATTTCTGTACCTATAAATGGAGACTGAAATAGTATTTATGCCATTTGACTCGCATGAGAAGTAAATGAAATAACGCATATAAGAGGTTTAGCAGAGGACTGATAATGCTGGTTGTTGTTAATACAGAGTGTCAGTTGTGTGCCATAATCATGAGGCAGGTAACCACTTAAGGACTCATTCAAGGAAGGCACCCGGGTTTTAGGTCCCCAACATCTAATCTTCTGGACTGGAATTATGATGGCCATTTCCTGAGCCTGCCAATTACTTTTAAGCCAATGAAACACAGTGCTTGTCTACATGTCTCCAAGCATTTAATGAAGAAGTCCATCCTATTCTATGATATTCTATATCTCATTTTAAAATTCTGACACAGTATGTTTTATATCCCAGTCTATTCTAGCCTATTTCAGTTCGTCCTATTTGCATTCTAAAGGATGTTTCACACCTAGTCATTCCACACGCTTTCATATTCCATTCCATCCCATCCCATATTCCATTCTGTTTCATTTCGTTCCACATTCCATTCCATTCCATAGTCCATCTTACCTCATCTCAAGATACTCTTCATTACATCCTCCGTCAAATTCTATGATTTCCTACCACACAACATCCCGCATTCCAGTGCATCCCATTCTTTCTAATCCCACGTCTCCCAGGCCCCATCAGGCTGAGGATAAGGAAATGGTGACGATTTCCATGTTTCCTTTGCTCCGACCTCACCTGTTCTCTGTGAGTAGAGCCCCTCCCAAATTCCCCCCGAGTAACCGGGTGTTTCTCGGAGATCTACGGCCGAAGCTAACAAATCCGGTGTTTTCGTCATTTGCCGCCCTCCCCTCTCCTGGCCCAGTGGCTGAGACGGAAGCTGTTACGGACGGCGCAGGCACTTAAAGCTCAGGCTGCCTCCCTCTACCAGTGAGGTGCCCCCCATGGTACACGCTGTCTTCTACGAGTGGAAATGCTTAGGGGTTCCTCCCCCTTTTTGCCCATTTTTACAGGTACAATCAGGTCTCAGATATATTCAGTAATTAGGGCTGGAGGCCTTTTCAGGCAACTGGCACAGAGCTAACTTATTCGGTTATATCTAAGACTGAGCAGGGGGTGGGCCGTGTAACCAACCAGGATATTCTGCACCAAAAAAACGATGGGCTTCGGGGGCATATTTGTACTGCTCAACAGTGACACCTGTTGATCCCGGATGGGAACATATGCATTCTAAGTGAAGTCTGGGCAGACTTTGGGATTAAAGAGAAACAAACAAGGACACAAACGGACACCAGTGCAAGTAACGTAGGAAAATCATCTTCTCCCATTTGAGTTGGTTTCTCCGCTGCCAGAACTGAGTTAATGTTAGCCAGGATAAAATCAAATGTACACGGAATTAATGAGTGAAAGCCTCTACAGAGCACTTAACATTTAGAGGCAAACAATGCACTGTGGTCGGTCTAGGGAAACGGAGGCCCGTATATACATATGCCGTATGAAAGACACAATACAGTGGTGGCGGCCGGACCGGGAGTCTATTGGCTAAATCAAAAATGAGAAGACTTTTCAATTCAGAGCAGTGATTCTTACCGAAGTTTCTTTTACTTGTGAAAACAAGGTCTATGCGGCTCCTTTCTTCCTCTCTTCCTTCCTTCCTCCCTTCATCCCTTCTTCCTTTCCTACCTCTATTCCCTCCTTCCTTTCCATCTTTCTATAAATACTAACCAAATAGTTCTATTGACACCATCAGTCAGACCCTGGGCTGAGCATGGGTGATGAGTACAATGCGGTCCAGGCGTGATCGAGTCCATCAATGACCAGAGAGCCATGCTTGCTTATTATATAGACCACTGACCCAGTAAAGTTGCCAAGAATCTGCTGTGGCACAGAGATGTGGGAAGGATGGTGTCTAGCTAGGGGCATGTGGTAGACAGTAGTAGGTCAGTGAAACCTTCAGTGAGAAGAGGTGTTTTTTTGTTTTGTTTTTTTTTAACATTAGGTCTTAAAAAGTCAGGTTTTCCAGCAGAAGTAAACCCACTCGATGGCATGAAGATGAACTGTGCTTTAGGGAGGGGTCGATATCTTCTGTGTCTTTGATACCAACTTCATATTAGGAAGAAGACGAGCTTAGAGAGAGGCACGTTGGCAACAGGTTGAGAAGGGACTTGTGAAGGAATTTTCTATTTATCTTGTGAGCAACGGGAAAGTATTATGTTGAAAGGTCTTTTAAGCAGTCAAAGATTAAATGGCAAATATACTTTAGGGGGAGATCATTCTGGCTGCAGCGCGGAAGATGGATTGGAAGAGAGAGAGGCTGTAGGTACAAGTACGGAAAGTTGAGGTCCTTATTTGGAGTCTATTGGGCAAAACCTTTTGATCATGTTTGTTACTTGCTTTTGTTTGTATGTGTGCATGTGTGTGTGTATGTCTGGGTGTGTTCTGAGGTAACAAAGGGCAGTGGAAAGAGTATAGGCTTTTAAAGAAGTCAGGCCTAACTTAAATCCCACTCAATAGCTATACGGTCAAGTAAATTAGTAGACTTTACTAGGTCTGTCTCTACATGTACTTAATAGTATCCACTCCAGAGGACTGGTGTGACGATACACAGGTCAAGTATTAAATGCGTAAATGCTGGCACATGGGAAGTGCTAGAGCAAATGGTGTCGCCTATGTCCTAGGTGAATCTGGATCCTTGCTCTTCCTCAGTCTCCCCAGGGATACACTGGTCTTTAGTGACATAAAGACTATCAGGAGATGATGGTCTGCATTTAATAGGGGGCCCTAGGCTTGTGTGATTTTATGTAAGGTGTCTAAACACACACAGACACATGCACGTACAGGTCATAAAACGGCTGAAAGCAGGAAGCCTTCCTGTGGAGTATCGCAGACAGAAATAGGGCTGCAAACAGGAGACCCTTTCATGAAAAATTCCAGATGTGCCAGTTGGTGCATTTTAGACCACCAACATGCCCACCACTCTTTCGGCCTCCAGTTTCCAAGTATGGAAGCAGGTATTTTGCCACCTCCATTTTAAATTTAGATTCTGACATTGTCACCTCGGTCACTGTGATGGCCAAGTTCACACGGCTGTTCTCTCCAGCTTCAGTTTCCCTAGAATCTGTGCTCCCTGGCCAGTTTTCATTCATTCCTTCACAGAGAGCTTAACACCTACCTCACTTTTTTTTTTCCTTCAATTCATGGAAATGAATCAGGTCTGTGATGGCGTCATTCAAAAGAGAAAGCTAATTAAAAAGGTCCCCTTTCCTTCCTTTTAGAGACCTTGCAATAGTTTCCGCATTTAGGAGACACAAGCAAGGAAGGAAGCTAGCTCTTCAGCACAGCTGTGACTAGAGAAGCCCTAGTGGGGGTGTGGGGATGGGGGGGAGTGAATCGTGGAGTTTGAGGGAAACAAGGTGATTATTTCCAGTTAAAGATTAACCCCCGGGAGAACGTTTTAAGCTACTTTGTCTCGTCCAAGGTCAGGATACACAGAAACACCTCAGGCCACTCTAACCAGAAGGACAACGAGATTGTGTGGCACAAACATTAACTAGAGGCTGGTGGGATTAAGTTGCCATAGAAGAAAAGGTTTTTTTCTAGGTGTTCATCCTGGGATGAGGGCGCTAATAAAGCACTGATGCTTACCAGCTCTTGTCATGTGTCAGGAATTGTTCTAAGAGTTTGATGCATGTCAAGTTATTTGATAGTTACAGCCACCAAAAGGAGTAAGTACTGTTATAACCCCCCTTCTATAGATGGGGAAATGGAGGTGAAGATGAACTACCGTGACTTGTCTAAGGTCATTCAACTAGTTAACGTCAAATCTGAAGCCAGGCCCTTGGGTCCTGGAGGGCATGCCTGCAGCCGCTGCCCTACGCTGTGCGGCCACTGCACCCCCGCACCCTCAGCCGTCAGAGCCGAGCTGCAGACAGTGCGTGGGCGCAGGAGCAAACCGCTTCCAGGGCGTGGGGACCAGAGGCGTATTTTATTTGGACTTGGCTGGACTGGCCCAACAATGTGTTACATTTGGGTTAACTGCCTGTATTTCCAAATGAAAGAACGTTGGAATTTTGACATTTAGTAAAGTAGGTAATATAGACTTCATATTCTATCCAATTAGAACTTCCATTCTATAGATTTGGAAGCTGAGGCCAAAATGAGTTAAATGACTTGTCTCGCGTTGCTCAGACAATGTAAGTGCAGAGATTGCACTGAGGACTGAATGCTTGTGTCTCCCACCCCCAAAATTCCTATGTTGTAGCCCTGTCCCCATTGTGATAGTATTTGGAGGTGGAGCCTTTGGGAAGTGACTCGGCCATGAGGATGGAGGCCTCATGAATGGGATTAGTGCCCTCCTAAGAAGAGGCAAGGGAGACATGATCTGTCCTACTGCGTGAGGACACTGCAAGAAGGTGGCCATCTGCACGCCATAAAGGGAATCCAAAGCAGCCAGTTCCCTGATCTTGGATTTCCCAGCCTCTAGAACAGTATAAGTGCATTTATGCTATTTAAGCACCCCCGTCTATGGTATTTTTCTTAAACTGTCTAAGATGGGATGAGATCCCGAATCTGATCCATAGAGGGAGGCTCTTCTTTGAAGATCCTGTGATGCTTCTAGCTCCATCTCTAGACTCTAGAGTCGTAATTTGACATAGGACTTCTGTAATCTTAAAGCAGTCTTGACGGTCACGGCAATAGACTGGGAAAAAAACACTAGACAACCCAGCACACTGGGCTTTATACTCGGTCCTGCCGCTCATTCTCTTAGTGACCGTAGGCCAGTGACTCAACCCGCAAAGCCTCCGTTTATTGATCTGTAAAATGGAGATAACATTATCTGCTCAATCTGCCTCGCGGATTCGCTATGAGACTCAACTAAGATAATGTCAGTGACAATAAGACTCCGATATAAATTAATATCAGGAATGGTGTGTCACTTAGCCTACCACGTAGAGAGTAAACTTCTTGAGGGTATGTTGTCGGCTCTTCTCTGTAGTCTACATGTTTCTGCAGCTCTCACGTCGAGGTGCACGGAATGATTGGACAGTAACGCATCAGCCATCAGGTGGCTCTGACCAGACAAACAGGAGCAGGAGCAGCGATTCTCTGGGAGGACTACTGTCAAAAACGCGGGAAGGTGCCCAAGGTCAGGGCTGTCTGCTGCTCCTACGTGTGAGAAACCTCAGTCTGGAAGGTTTCAGGGCCTTCCTGACCGTCACTGGTCAGCAGTTCACGCCGCCGGAAGCCAAGACTTTGTGCTGGGGGGAAGGAACCACTGGACTTGGAGGCAGAAGACATGGCTTTCACTCTTGACTCAGCTCTGTGAAAGCTATGTCTCCTCCGGTAAATTTCTTCTTCTCTCTTGGCCTCACTTGGATTATCATGATCCAAGGACATTTGTGTAAACATTAAGCATTTACATAACATCTCTTCCTTCTCATGAGCTCTGTTACAGCACATGCATTTTCAATGGGGACTTCTTCTGGTTTTGTATTTTATTTGGGCTCTTTCTTTTTTTCTCTCTCCTTTCTCCTTCTCTTTCCCTCTCTCACGGTGAGTCAAATTGTTCCCCTTCGCTTTACCCCAAGTCACCCTGCCCAGGTTGAGGGTGTTTCTTCCCAACAGGGTGAAAATATCCAGTGAGTAAACCCAGGGCCCTCAAAAGCAGGAAAGTCAGATCCATCAAATGTAGTCCAATTTCTGCCTTCAGAGTCAATGCGTCAGGAAGAATATGAATCAGCTCTGCTGCCTTTTTTTCCTGACAGTGTCTCGGACTGATCCTAGAGGAATTCTGGTCAATCTGAACTGTTTGTTTATTCACCGAAGAACTGGGACGGCAGGGCGGGGCGGGATGGGGGGACTGGCTGCTCACTCTCTCATTCTAGTTAACGAATTGAATTGACACAGGAACTTCATCGTGTTCTCAGGGAAATCCTGTTGGCTGGGGCTCGCTCCTCGGCACCACTAAATTTAGGTCACGGCTCAGTGAAGGACAATTACAAATCCTTAATAAAAGATAATTTACCCAGTGACATCAGGCAGGACAGCTGGGCAGGCATTCTTATTTTCTGTTAATGTCGTGCGGATGGGGGATATGGAGTGAGGCTACATGTTGACAGAAAGTCATTTTCTGACCGTGCATATCCATTGGCTGACCTGCACTGTGGCATATGCCAGTCCCGGCTTTTAGAGCAAGTGAGAGCTGAACCTCATGCAAGCCCCGCAAAGCAGTTTCCTTAACCGGGCAAGGGCGAAGACGAAGCTGGGGGAGAGGCAGAGTGTCTGCACTCCGGCTGCCCATGCCTTCTCTAGAGAAATTACTCCACAGTTTGCCTCCTGCCCCCCCTACCCCCCGCTCTACCCACCCTGGATTACTTCAGAGATTGTGCTCTCTCTGTCCTTCGGGTCTTTGCCCACTCTGTTCCTCGTGGATGGAATGTTTCTCATTCTCCTTTGAATGGCTTCTTCTTGCTCGTCTTTTAAATACCAGTTCAGCCATCGCCTTCCCAGAAGCTTTCTGTGATTCTCCAAGGGTTGCCTTCCTCTGACTCGCTATGGGACTTCTCTATTAGACTGAGCTCTGCCGAGAAGGCACTCTGCTCTCGGTCCCCCAAGTGGTGACACACTCCGTGGAAACCAGTTTTCCTAAAGACCTAATAATGACCTCCTTGTTGCTGAATCCAATGGACATTTCTCAGTCCTTATGTCCTCCCTATTAATGGGATCTTATATAAAATTCAGCCCTTCAGCTGTGGGTTGAATTATGTCTCCCACCAAAAATATTTTGAAGTCCTAACCCCTGGTGCCTGTGAATAGTGTATCCATTCAGGATCCAACATGATTTCACTAACAGGAGATCCGATCACTTGTTCCCTGAAAGCCTTCAATGAAGACTCAGTCTTTAGTTTATAGACCAAACTTTCTGCTATTGGATGCCACCTTGCCTAAGATCTCAATTATGTCAAATTCTTTATCTTTTTTCTCACCATTCTACCACTGTACTTGTTTTCAGATCGATTTTAATGCTTATAAAACTTTCAAATACATCATGTTTTTTCATGCTGACAAGCATTTCTGCCTATCTCCTCTTTCTTAACCTATTCACCAGCCTAACTCTTCCTTATCCTTCAAACCTCGACTCAGGCGTGATCTTTTTCAAGAAGCCATCTCTGACCCCTCCACAGAGAAAACAAGGGTTCTCTGTGCACTCACAGAACTCCTGCTTCTAACATCATGCAGTCATACTTTGTGCAAATGTCTTCACATTAGACTCGGTGCAAGGCTAGGAACTGAGACTTACTCATCGCTACCGAACCAAGGTCTCCAGTACATCACTTACTAACTAAATGCTTGTAAGTAAAATAATATATAAATGAATGTACTAAGTTCTATGGGAGCAAAGGGGAGATAATGACCAAAATTAAGACTTCCTCCGAAATCTGCATATAAGACTTGCTCAGGGTTCAAGCTAATCCCTCTGTTTTGGTATATGTACTACGCAGTGCTGTGTAACCAGGCACATGGTTCGAGGAGAAGAGAAACACATTATTTTGTGAACTAACTACTAGCATATAATAAAACTTTTATGAAAATTGGGCAGGGAGGGTGAAATTCTACTTAATTCTGTGTAACAGTCTCTCAGTAAACTGAAAAGTACATATAGAAACAAACTCACAGATAAAAAGAACAAACTGACAGCTGTCAGGGGGGAGGCAGTGGGGCGGATGGGTGAAAAAAATGAAGGGATTAAGCAAAAAACACACACACGGAGACAACATTCCTTCCGGTAATGAGGATTACCAGAAGGAAGGGGGGTGGAGGAAGGTAGAGGAGGGTATGGAGGAATAAATGGTGACGGAAGAAGACTTGAATTCCAGGGGTGAATGCACAATGCAATATACGGATGATGTATGACAGAACTGTCCACTTGAAATCTGTGTAATTTTATTAACTAATGTCACCATATTAAATTCAATTTTTAAAAAAAAGAAAAGTACATCTGAAATCTGGAGCTTAGTCTTGGATTCACTGCTTACTAGTTTTACAGTGTTGGAAAAATCCTTTTGCCTCTTGAAACTTAGTTTCCACACCTGTCAAATGGGAGTTAAAAATACTTTAAAGGGTTATTCTGAACTTCAAATAAGCAAAGTGTATGTGAGAGACTACAGTGCCTGATCGATAGTAGTAAATTGCAACTCCCTTTCTTCTTAGGATACAACAGGCCAGAGTAATGGGGAAAAAAAAAAAAGGAGCTAGTTGTAAACAAATGAACGAAACAATTAAAAACATCTTTTAGCTTAGAGTGACAAATGTGTGAAGCACAATTTTTAGCAGAAACTCTTTGTAAGGAGGAGGCATTGCTAAAACTTTGGGAAGCTGTTGTGAACAATTAGAACACTTTGGGGTCAAAATTTTTTAGCTGAGGAAAAGAAAAATTCAAATTGAATTAAAGGTCAGTAACTAATTTCTAGATGCATAAATAGCGCCATTCTACTAGTGTTCTAGTAGAATACCCTAGATTCTGATTGGCACCACTCAACTCTAATGATGAATATAGATGGCATATGTTAGTTTTAATCTTGCTTTTGAGTACTATATATTTTGTCATTAAATTTTCCCCTAAATTTCTTTTTACATTACTTAAGTAATGTATGTTTTCAATCAGAGACCAAAGGAAGAAAAAATAAAATGTCTACAATGTTACCTACCGAGAAAACTGCTAGGAACATTTCATGTATATATTTTCAGATATTTTTCTAATATATATTTTACCATAACGGGACCAGACTGTACATGTTTCATTACAATGGACTTTTTTATTGATTCAAAACATTACGAATATTGTTACATAACAAAAGAACATTTGCTTCCAGTCATGAGCAAGTAACCTTCTTCAGACTAACTTCCTATTATAAACCACTAGAAAATGGCATGAAATATTTAAAACAACAATTTTCAAGTACTAGATAACAGGCAGTGAAAGACCATGACCCCTGAAATGAGGAAGACGAATGAGGTCAGCCCTACGATCACCCAGCTTTCCGACTAGACACATTTTATGAGCTCTGGGACAAGGGGCAGACTCCAGAACAGCCCGGCGCCCCCCTAAGTTGCGGAGGAAGGAATCGCTTGAGGTGGAATCAGAAGTAGCTGGAATTTGCCGGGGGAAAGTAGTAGAGAAAATGAAGTGTTCCAGACAGCTTCAAGGGGTCCCCTTGCGAAAACATGCAGCAATTTCTACATGTATACGTTGAAATTCTATGAGACTGGGCAAAGAGCAACTTTGTAGAAAAAAAAGAGAATTAACAGGAATCCCTAAACTGCGAAGTTTTCTGAGCTCACACTGAACTGGGGAATTGGTTGGGTTCATGCTAGCCGGAGAGCAGAGGCCTTGCTGAATACACAGGAATTTGCTTACAGATGTCAGGAAGATTATGCCTTAGGTGGGCACTAAACTATCTCTAGGCCGTCCCTAACAAAACTTAAAAGGAAGCTTAGTAAAAACCAAATGAATCCACAAATCTCCTCGTGTGATTCTGGGCAAGTTAATTAACTTTCTGAGCCTTGGTTTCTTTACTTGCAAATGGGGGTAATAACTGTATGTACCCCCTAGTGTTGCCTGGGGATTAATTACGGCTCTATAATAACAGGCTATATTCAATGAGTGCTTACTCACTATAAGACACGGTTCTGAGACCTGTATTATAATAAGTACCCAATAAATTCTGGCATTATTACCAATGGCTGTATGCCCCCCCTGTTCTCAGAGAGGCACTGTGGCCAGTATCAAAACTAAAATAAGGCATTTCTCAATGGGTGAGAAACAGTCACACCTAAAAAAGACCCTATTCCTTTAGCCCTCAGACAGTGTAGGATTTATGGACAGTCCTCCACGATTTGGAAAGTGAACTCGAAGACCTCTGTTTTAACTCCCGTTGCACAGAGCGCTATTGACTTGCTCGTATAACCCAGCTGAGCTACGAAGCCTGTTAAGTACAGAGTGACCTTGCGGGGAAGTCACCGATGGTGAAACCAATGCGCTTCAAATGACGTTCTTCGAAGGGAGGTCCTGCTTAGTGATTCTGGATGATTTGTTTTCTTCATCAATAATCTAAGTCTTCTGCTAAAATCCTAACTTTAACCTCTAGAAGAATGTCCACAATATTACTCGTTACAGTTCTAAGATTGCCTCAGTTAACCGTATACCCGTGTAACCGTAATCTCCCTAAAGACAGATAACACAGTTTTGCAACTTCGTCATTTCCGTGTGTCCGACATCCAGCAACCATGCTTGGCACAAAGTGATTTACACTCCAGAAAAGAAGGACCCAGCCACGCTGTTCTGGTTCCTCGTGCTGCTTGTGTTGGTGGCTTGCCTGGAGTTGAAGCTACAGTCCTGCCATGTTTTTGAACCAGTATTTATTTTTTGAGAGGCTTTACCTAAGGTGACCTTTTTGGGGTGGGCATAAGGGTGTGCCCCAGGGACATGCCCCTCTTGTTATAACTCCCATGTCCATGAGTTATAACAAGACACGTCATTGCCTCATGGCTGGAACAGCCCTCCATTCCTGCTGGCTGCATCCAATCCCTCTGTGGGGCCAGCAGGCTGAAGTCATACTTGGAGTGTACTCTGCTCACGGAGATTCGTACTCATCTCAGAAGCCAAGGGCAAGGGTGACTGGCCACAGCACCCAAAACAAGACTGGTCTGCAGCCCTCCTGATAATTTTCTCTCCATGGAGGAAAATAGTTCAGGAAACATAATTCTGGGGACTGAGATAGTGTGAAAACATAGAATCATGGGAGTTCAAAGATAAAAGTGTTCTCTAATATATTTTTTCCAATCTTGCCACTTTATAGGTGAGAAAACCGAGGGCCAGAGAGCAAAGCAACTCACCCGAAGTCATGACAATTGAGACTCAAAAAGGGAGGGTTAAAATTAGGTTGCCAGAGACCCTGGACGGCTTCTTTTCATCTTACTCTTATGCTGCTCACATCCTTTTTTCTGACATGTGTTGGGACCTGAGACTGGGCGGAAAGCAATAGCTACAATACCCATGATACGTTGTGTTTAATGCTTCGCACTAGTCTTACCACAAAAGCCCTATGCTGTACTCTGTTTTAAAGATGAGGCAACTGAGACTTGGAGGAGGATGCTAACCTGCCTAAGGTCACCCTGCTACTAGATGTCTGGATAGACTCTGGAAAACTTACCTGCCTATTTCTAGGACCCAAGATCTTGGCCATACTCCATGGCAAGCTGGTGTCACTGAGAAACAAATAACCATCTTTTAAATCCAAAATACAAATCTTCCTAAATGCCAGAGAATGACCTTGGCCAAATTGTAAGGCACGAAATTTATTTTTAGGATGCATGGCCATATTCACTTTTTCAACCCACATCCAGGCTTCTGGAGTGGTTCCTTTTGCTCTGAATGTTCTGTTTCTAAGTGGTAGAAAAAATTTTTTTTAAATCTTTACTAAGGACTACACGCCTCAGTTTTGGTTTTAGCTTTGCTACCAATTTCCTGCACAATCTTTGTACAGTCACTTCACGTCTCTTTCCTTCAACTGACTTACACCTGCACAACATAAGGAGATGGAGTGGGCCAAAGATGACAAACGGAGTCACCTTAAAACTAATTCAAATAGTGGTGAGTCAAAGTCAGAATCTCTGGGTTGAAAATCATTCTGAAACCCCCAGCCGGCTTGATGGGGAGTGGAGTGTGAATGATTAGCGATGCTTGCCATAGGTGTGTTAAACGACTGGTATCATATATGATAGCATTTGCCATCCATAGAGCAGAGGATCTTTGAGATCCTTCAAGTTCTAATGAAGTCCTTCTTGAATTGGAATGAAAGCACTAACCTATTAGTTACCCCTTCCCTCTACTCCAGAAACCTGTAATTTGTGGAAATGATCTTTGGTGGTGACTTCCAGGAAACAGAAAATCCAGTATTTTTCCTAGTGGAGAGGCCCCATCCTCCCACCAGCCGGAAAGGAACATGACATCTCCCCTTGTACTACTGCTGGGGGTAATCCCCAAGTGCTCAGAGCGGAGAGGCGGAGGGAGACTAATGAGCCACGGGACGTGGAAGATACTATTTCTAGGTATTAAAAGGTAACAGTTCATTAGAAAATTTACCCGAGACCCAGACAACCTCCCTGTTTCTGTGCATTAGGAATAGTACAAGCTGAAGCCAGAGAAGCAAAACAGCATTTCATTGGAATGCGCTCACTGAGAATCTCCTCTGTGCTGTGCACTGGTAAAGCAGAGAAAACAAACAATAAACAAAGCACAGTCCCTGGCTTCATGGGATTTACCAGCTGTGCGAGAGAGGGCTGGCTGTCCACCAGAGATACCTGCTTCCACTTCTAGAGATGAGAACTGCTGCTGGAAAGGGACTGAAAAGAGGCCACTTTTCTGAGCCACTTGTACAGTCCTGAGAGACTTTCCAGTGCCTTCTTGCCAAGGGGATGAGCAGAGGGGCTACGCACCACTTCTAGGGCACACAGCTAAGGAGCAGACGTGCCTTCTTCACCCTCTCTTTCCTCATTTGCTGGATAAACACGGGTCCCTGGAGACCAGGGGACCATGGTTCCCTGCATCGCATCTGGATGGCGCATTCTGACAGTTAACACCTGTATTCAACTGCTAACATAAGCGGAAAATGCATTTTCACTATATGTGAAAACACGGGCCACTGAAGTTTCAGAATTTATTTGTCAAATCGGCAAGGATTTTCTTAGTGAATATAACCTACAGTGCTCAGGGCGGATGACTTAAACCAGAAATTGTAGTGTCACTTTAATTTTGTCCCATGACAAGACAGTTCTGTATGCCGTAGGAACACAGATCTAGGGATCGGGGAGAACTCAGCAGCCCAAAGGAATAAGCGGTGGGGAAGGGTGAGAGGGCCCAGAGGAGAGAAGGAAACTAGCACCTTGCGTAAAAGGCAAAGACTTGCGTACTTGCGGCTGAGGCTCAAGCAGGGCCCGGGGCGGGTGGCGGGGAGAAAGGGTGGAGTGGTAAATACAGCCGGGTCGCGGTGTAGTGGAAGCCTTGACTTTGAAATGAAGACACTGGGAGCCAAAGCACAAAAATGTAGTCGGCTTGCTGTGCATCAGAGAAGGCCAAACCAGGAGGAGATTATGCCCATCGACCTCATTACTCTTTTCTACCCTTCAGCACGTCAGCTCCAAAGCAAGGAGTGAATATACTTGTGTATTTGTTGCCCAATGGGTGAACAAATGGGTGAACCATTTCAGAGCCTGTTTCACTAGTTCAGATGACAGATGATGGGACTTAAATGAAAGTAACTGATGTGGACCCAGTTGAGAGAGTGAGTAAGCACGTGATCAGTTCGGATGCGCAGGTGCTGACAGCATCCAGGAGAATTTTTGGCCTGGCGAGGGGCTATGTACGTATAACACTTGCCAAGTGCCAGGGACTGTTCTAAGTATTTGACATATAGTATTATTTAATTCTTATAAGAACTCTATCCATGAAATGATATCAATATTGGATGAGGAAAATAAGATGCAGAGGGGTTGATAATTCACCCCAGGTCACACAGGGAATTACCATTAGAGCCAGGAGTCAAACTGAAAGTCTGGCGTTGGAGACTATAAGATGCCAGGTATGAAATTTGTATCTACTATTATAAGGCACAGTAGGAAAACCTGTGCTGGAAAGAAGAAAATGAGCTCAAACTTAGACCTCCAAAATTTCAGCTGTCTGCGGTACACACCAGTGGAGATATTAAGTAGACGGGTGGGTATTTATAATAACTTTATGAGCACCTACAGGGCAAACTGAGAAAATGGTCACAGAGGGTCAGAGTTCACGGCAGTTAGAGTGAAACTGCTCATAAAGGAAGTGACCACATGAGATAAAAACGTTGTGAGGTCTGAAAGACAACAGTGGACGTTAGAGGATGTGTATAAAGAAAGGTTTGGAAAATTGAAGTAAAGTAATACCCTGAGAGAGGGCCCAGAAATTCCGCCCAGCGCAACAGGACATGATGCATGTGGGTTATTCTCTATTTGATTTTTTTGGCAATTAATGCTACAATAACTATTTAATACTACAGTAAGTACTTACGGTTTTCAAGTTAATTTTTATAATATTGTGCAACCTCAATTTAAGGAATCCTGCCACAACTGAAAGGGGAGAAGAGAGGTGCCTGAACCAAATGACAACTGTAGTCAATTTTAGTTGCCAGCACCTCTTACAGAATAGCTGGAACACGATTGAGTCCTATTTGAGGGTGTGTGTGTTTTTTTACTTACATTAATATTCTGTGTATATGTTAGTCTAAAACAAGGATAATAATAACAGCTGAAAGGTATATTGTTTGGAGAAATCAGTAAGTTAGTAAATAATTAATAAAAAGCATACAGGCCCCAAAGTTGTTATGTCTCCAATGTGTGAAGGTATTTGTTTTTTCAGCCTTCTCATTCGTAAAGGTCCTGCTCTCTTTGGTTCTGAGCTAAACCCACAAATGTATGTTGGCTTCTCTTGGCTAGTTTTTGACCCTTTATTTCTCATAATAACAGCATAAATAACAGCTTCTCTGTTGAAGAATGCTTTCAATTTAGGAAACTTGTATTCCTTACCTGATCTTCACACAATGCAGAGAAAAAAATGAACTTCTTTTTATAAATGGAGAACCCGGTGCTTGGAGAACCTCAGCTTATTATACTGCCTTTGCTGTAAACAGCGGTTAACATTATTGAGCTCTTTCCCTGTTCTGGGCATATTCTGAAAACATTTCATGCACATTCTCCTTTCCGACCCTGTTAATGAGCCCATGCAGCTGGTATGATTATTATCTCCCTTTCACACATGGGGAAACAGGCTTAGAGAGGCAAAGGAAGCGGCCCAAGGATCCAGAGGTGGCAAGCTTTGGAGTGTCCCTTCTACCCGAGCCTCTGACCCTTTGTCCTGCCCGACGCTCTTTCTCCTACTCTCCCATGCATGCAGCCTTGCCTGGGCCAGGTCGGGCTTCCGCACTAGGGTGTTGCCCAATGTCCACAATGTGTTCTTCCTGGGTGAGGTTCAAGGCCGACCTCAGCCTGTAGCTGCCCTTTCCTCCACTGCCTTATCTCTGGCAGGGCTGGGAGGTAGACAGTGTGCTTGCGTGTGCAATTCCCAATTCATTACTTCTCTGTGAACTTGATTTCTTATTCTAGGGCCCAGGAGGGTGAAGGTTGCCCAAGAACATTCCAGGGTTTATTTGGGGTTTATTTGAGCAAACTGTGAAGAAGGTAAATTTTGTCCGTTCTTTCTTTCATACTACTTCAATGACAAACATTTTTTTTGCTGGTATTACTCAAACTCTCCAGCTTTCTTACCATTTAAAATACTTTGACTGACCCTCTCCTGTGCACCTGGTTCTGTGCTCTGTGTTGGGCACATGAAGATAATAAACAAGCCATGTTTTACTGGTGAGTTCGGGAACGTAAACACGTAAGTATAATGTGGCATGATAAATGCTATAAGAAGATTCGTCAAGGTAGAGAGAAGGTAGAGGGAAGCACAAGGAAGGGACTAATCAGCCATCTTAACAGTGAGGGTCTCTTGGGCCCGGGAACTCTGCCCAGGGCTAGAGCTAGTTGAGACAGTCTTTGAAGGACAAAAGGCCCTCTAGGCTGGGTTTGGGGTTCATGTTGACTAATAGGAAGATGAACCAGTCTCTCTGGAGGTGCAGAGGTCTGAGATACCAAGGTATATGCGGGAAACGGTGTGGCTCATTGTGACTGGGGATGTGGGATGGAGAGAAATGGGCAGTGAAGTGGAGGGCTAGAGACAGATGCGGAGGCTTTGTGTCTCCTGCTGAAGAGCTTGGACGCCTCCTGTTCTGACCAGGAAAAGCCAATAACGGGTTTTAATCAGAGCAGCAGTGATACGAGATTTTGTTCTGGGGGTCCATTCCTTGTTGGGAACTGTGATCCAATAGGGAAGATTTTGGACACAAAGTTTGAAGGCAGGGCTCCAGTTAGAGATAACGAGGGCCTAAGTTAATGTATTATTAGATACCGTGGGAAAGAAAGACAAGGGTTCTGAGAGCCCCTTATGAGGAAAGCATGAGAGCCCTGATAGGAAATTTGACCAGAGTCATTAAGGTTTCTGACCTGAAAAATCACTGTGGATGGTGACACCATTCATTCACCAAGAAAGGGATTCCAGATCCACTGGTTTTGAGAAGGAGGGGAATGAATAAGTTTGTTTTTGAGTGTGTTTTGATTTGACGTTTTGGTGGGATGTCCAGGTAGACACCCTGGACTCATACTATCTGGTTCTCAGGAGGCCAGTCTGGGCGGGACATAGAGATGGGAAAGTTATCAGCACACGTGTGATAATCAGAGGTGGTTTTATTAAAAATACATCAGGCTTCATTCTGCAGGGTGTGATGAGGGCTAGGTATAGGATGGACACTTGTGGACTGCCAATATTTAAGGGTGAAGAAAGGAAGAGGAGTCAGAGAAATAGTTTTCTAGAAGTTTAAAGGAAAACAGGAGAGAAGTTTTCCCTGAAGACATAGGAAGAAAGAGCTGTAAGGAGTTAAATGTCTACAGAGCTGCGGGGATTAGGATAAGGAGTGAGAAGGGTCAGTTGGCTGTGGCAGTCTGCAGGTCACTAGAGACCCTGCAAAAGAAGTTTTCTGAAATGATGAGGCCCAAAGCCAAACAGCAGTAGTAGATTAGGGAGTAAACAAAGGTTGAGCAAGTTAAATACAGACTATGGGCTTATGAAGCTGAAGTTAGAGAGGGTGAGTGACTTTGCTGAGGGTCACAGGCTCCTAAGAGGTATAGCCAGCACTTCAGACCAAGTGGTTGCAGCATTAAAATATCATTTGGGAGCTTTTTCACATTAGTCATTTACTTATTTATATAAGTATGTATTAGTCACCTACTCGAGTCTAAACACCTGGGAGTTAGGCCCCTTGAGCAGCTCATAGAAAGCAACTATGGATGACTGTCAAGAACAGTGAAGGGTCTGAGATTTTACTCTCAAGCTAACAGGGTAGCCTTTCAGTTTCAGCGAAGCTGGAAGAAGATCGGAGGCTCAGGGATCAGAGACAGAGGACAGTCGATTATTGAGAATAGTAATAATAATCGGAGTAACATCATTTTCTTAAGACAATTCCCCGATCCTCGATCCCCATTGGGTGACATGAATAGGGCTGAGTGATGTCTGCACATATAGTCAGCAGGGTCACAGGGGAGGAATGCTGAGTTTAGGGAAGCTGACTCTTTTATAATGGGCAGTAAGCCTGCCCATTAACTCTATTATATTAGACAGTAAACAAATCTGCCTTGTGCTCTGGACGGAGACATTGGATCTAGCTTCCAAGGCTGTTTGCTATACAAACATCCTTGGAAAAATAGTTCAGAAAAAAGGGAGGCAGTGTCTCTGCTTGTAAAATATGTAGACATGTAAGAGGCTAAGGGAAAACTGTCTCCTAACAAGGATGTGATATAGATTACAAGTTTCTTACCTAATATTTATTTTCCTCCACTTAGTAATAGAAAACAATAAATATCAGAGAGCAAGACACCTAATTAAAGACTATGTGATAGTTGGAACCCTAGCAGCCTTCTTGTGACATGAAGATTGTAGTTACAAACAAAAAAGGTAAAACAGAGTGACAGAAGCAGTCTGGGTCCCTGATAGCAGTTATGGGCTGCTTATCTCTGGATTTTATGTAAGTGGATAAATCTTTATGTTTTGGTGCCATTATATTGGGCTCTGTTATTAACAACCATAGATTAATAGTTGTGATTAGTGACTGAATGCAATTACTAACTAGAATTACAGTCTTCATTTTCGACTCACTTACTGCGTTAACTTGAGCATGTCAGTTGACCTCCATGAACTTCATATTTCTCAGTAACCATAAGGTACTTCCTCATAATATTTTTTTGGCTCCCAGTTCTTAAAGTGTTTTTTCTTTTTTATCTTTCAAAACCCAGTAGTTTTGTATCCCATTTTCTTTGGACAGGTGCCCACCTGAAAAGCAACTGGGTTTTTTAAAAATCAGATAATAGTTTAATTAATGCCTCCCTCCTCCCAACAGCTGAATATGTGCTTTGTAGATGCTGTAACTTAGGAGTATGGTATAAATTTCAAATGGATTTCCAGGCATCTTTAGGGTTGTTAGGAGAGGAACTGCACTGGAAATGTTTATTGCGCACGTTATTTGCAATAATGCAAACAGTCGGTCTGCTGTACCCTCTTGTATTGCTGGTGCTAGCACACAGCCTGGCATGCAGTAGGTCCTCGGTACCTGCTGACCGAGTGAACAAACACCTTCGCGTTTCAGAGACTAGGAAATCGAAGGCCAGAAGTGGGTGGGCATGGCCCTATTTGAGCCCACGTGGTGAACTGCTACTCACTCCACTGCTGTGCAGAATGTGGCCCCGAAGTTTTCATATATAATAAATCTTTGATAATCTAAAATAGAAGAGATTAGAAAGAAAAAATGATACTGGAGTTAAATGGTTTCTGGTTGTTTTTTTTTTCTTTCTTAAACAGTAGGTCATTTGTTCATTGGCAGCATAGCTGTCAGTTTAAATTATGTCCTTGTTTGAATAAATTGATATTGGATAATGAGGTTTCACTGGATGACTGTCTATACTTTTTCTCTGGGCTAAATAACTCCAATTCCTGTAATCTTTTCTCATGAATTATATTTTCTAGGTTCTTAATCACTCTGTTTTCCCTTGAGATTGAAAAAAAAAAGTTAACCAGCAACAAATATCATAGGTTGATTTTTACATGAACATGAGCCCGACACTCACCTTTAAATACATCATGCCACTGGGGACTCCAGGGTCAGGGATAGTCTTTATGCTATAGTAGAACACTTTCCTTCCTTACTAATGCCTAGAATCGCCTTTAAGTTTATATTAATCTGTGGGTCCATGATGCTAGCTACCAATATATTACCAAGAATCTAAATAATTAATATCAAGGAAATCGAAAGGCAAATGGGCAGGTCGGATTTTCTCATTTTCAATCCAGGTTTTTCATTTTCTCACCCACAAAACCATCCCTTGATTCGTTCAACCGCGTACATTGTTTTCTTACTCCGTGAGAGGCTCTGGGCTCACTGCTGGCGTAGAAAGAAAAGAGGACGCGGAGGGCTCACAGGCTTAAGGCCGACACCTGCCGCACACCAGCAATAGTCATAACAGAGCATGGTCAATGCAAGGACATAAGGACAGGATGCTATAGGGACACAAATGTCCCCTGAGGCAGTTGGGCTCCAATATCCTAAAGGACAAAGAGTTAATCAGACAAAGTGAGAGGGATGGACAATTGCTGCGTTACGTAATACTAACATACGCTATAAAGCAGGTACTACAAACAAAGGATTGGAGGAGAGCACTACTGATGCTCTTACCGTGTGTATGACCAGGATTGAAGTAGATAGAGAGCCTTCCCTGAGTCAGGGACTATGCCAGGTGTTGGAGACAGAGCAGAGAATAAGGTAAAAATGTCACTGAGCTTAAGGTCTAGAGGAGGAGGCCGGCAAGTGAGCTGAAGGTTAAAATTAGAGTGACCTACTTCTTCTCAGGACAGGCTGAGTTTTTTCTCGTTGTCTTGGCTTCATTATTAATGATGCCCCCTTTCACTCCGAAATATGTCCTGGTTTGAATGGTAAAATTGCGTACTGTCACCTTGCCATGGGGCCTGTTGCTACCCTAGCGGTCATACAGGGTAAAGTCTTCGTGCACGTTTGAAAAGATAGAGGTATACGTATAATGATATGTGTTATTATTTTTTACCCATTAAACACATGTGTATACCTTGGAAGAAGAAATATGAACATTTAAACTCAAGAGGCAAAACATGCTTTGAGAATGAACTGAACTGACAAACAGCATATTGTATACAAATGACTCCTTCTGCATGGGTGCAGCTGGAGGAGGAGTTCCTTCAGTTGATTATTACCCAATCAGGAGACTTCCCCACCCCCAGGAAGCTAAAAGGCAGAGGGGCTGGTGAGAAACCTATTGTCATTCACCTATCATTATCAACCGTAGCTACAGGTCCAGGTGAAGAGCAAAAAGAACAGGCTCTGAGGAGGTGGTTAGCATGATTTTTGGAGGACCAGGATTGGGAGAAAGGGAGAGAGAAAAATAACATTCTTAATATCTCTACGTGCCAGGCACCGGGCTAAGCATTTGTCCTGAGATGCCTCCTTGACTACAGAAATGCCCCAGGGGTTGAAATGACTATGGGAGGCCTGTGGTTTAGGAAGGTTCAGTGACTGATCCAAATGTAACCCACATACCCTGAGGATGCCTCAGTGAAACCCCTGTAAAAGCTTTAGTGACTGTGTTATTTCTTCTATTTATTCTTCAGAGTACATATTGGATCTAAAAAAACAGATGTTTTTTGATAGGTGAAGTTGGTTAATAGGAAGGAGACTCCAGATGGAGAGACTGGCAGGAATCAAGGTGCTACTTTAGTCAGAGATAGAGCATATATACAAAATGTGTGCCACAGAATTTTCCATCATGGCCCGAAGGAGCCAGACAGAAATACTGCACAAACTTCACACCAATTAAGAATGGGGGAGAAAGATGAAATTAAGCAGAGAAGATTATATTCTTGGGAAACGAATGACCAGAAAATTCATTATGTTCCCTATGTTAGTCAGAGTTCTTGGTTGCAAGCAACAACTGTACTTTCGGTTAATGGAAGCAAATGAAGAAGGGAAAGCCAAAGAACTGGGTTTATGGAGTGAATGAATGAATGAAGAATGAACATGTAAATGAATTAATAAGTAACAAGAGGCATACAAAAAAACCGCAAGGAACTCAAGAGTGACGCTTGGCACGTCGTCCTACACAAGATTACAAAGCCCTGAGACTCTCGTGTACCTGAATAACACTAGTACAGAAATAGCAAGTAAAATCATGTTTACTATGCTCCAGGAGGGTTTATAATAAATTGACTATTGAGAAAATTGTCTTTGTTCTCAGATAAAATGGCCATTTTATAACTTCCATGTATTTTCCTTATATTTCTCATCTAACTGGCCTTTTCATAGTGTGATTACATCATGTAATCCTGTTTATCTCTTCCTTGGCTTGGCCAACTTCCTTTGCTTTCACACCCATTGCAGAGGAGTTTTGCTTTTTCCTTTAAGGATTTTATTTTTATACCCTGCTTGCCTGCACTTAATTTACATCTTCTCCTCCAGCTTCAAAGCTTTGCCGAGGCTGTGACTTCACCTCCTCAACAGTGGTCACTGTCTTCTTTGAAGTGGAGTTTTCATTGGAAGAGAGATGCTGTGTCTTTTGGCTCCTTCTCCTCATCCACACTGTCAGGAGATGAGGGCAAACCACAGTTACCCTAAGGATTTGGTGGGATAAACACGATACTTTCTGGATATAAGGAGCCAGCACGCTTCCCTGCTAGGACTTGGAACAAGAGAGGAAAATGATTTCAAGTTTGGGCGAAATCTTCAGAGGCTCTGTTCCTTAAGCACCGCTCTGCCGTGGGAATGTCTGGGGTATAAGAGGGCCCAGGCACAGCCCCACTCGTCACCTGGGGGAGGCAGGCAGTGGGCGGCCTTTCATTGCTGACTCCCAATTCCCACAGCATAACCTTCCTACCTCTCTGCGCCGTCCTGATCACACTTTGAGTTTACAATACAAGATTTGTTTTTCATCCTGTTCCACGTCCTTGGAGAGAGCTCACTTTGATGACGTGCCAGGAACTCATTGTGAGGGGAACCAGTTGTACGGCAGGATGAAATCCATGAGGCATCCTGAAGAGGAGGGTGGGATTGCAGGGAAGACTCTGAACTGCCTTTCCTTGAGACCTCTCAGAATAGCATGCGAGACTCTTCCACCTTCCAGTCTCGAGTTTGGAAGGGACCATGGAATCCACACAGTTCAAGCTTTGTGAGAATGTGAATTCCCTGGGCTAAGAAGTTCATGCTGGGGCCCAAGTCACTGGCACCAATGTGGTGCAGTGAAAGAGAAGCAGCTTTTAGTTAGAGAATTAGCTCTGCCTCTTGGCTGGGTTGCTTCGACTAATATTAACAATGTTGGCAGGCATTTACTGAGCACATGCTATGGGCAAGGCACTGAATGAGTGCTTTATCCTCAATAGCTTATTTGGCTTTCATAACCAGTTCAATATTATTATTATTATTATTATTATATTTTATAAAATAGAACACAAACACATGAGTTCAGGCATGACTCCCATGGTTACAAAATTAATAAGTAGAAGAATCAAGTATTAGGGCCAGGTCTCACAGGCTCATGTGCTGAACAACTACATAACATTGGACTAGACCTTGCCAAGCCTTGTTTCCTCATCTGGAAAGTGAGGCCAATAATTCTGCTTATAGATTAATAGGATTAAATAAAATTGCGCTGGGGTTGTGAAAGCGACTTGCTGGTTACCTGGAACACAGGTTTCCCCCATGATCGCCAATGGTTTTCCCTTTCCTCCCTTCCCTCTTCTGGGAACCACAGGCCTCAAACCTCACCTCGGGAGACACTCGGCAAAAAACACGGCTGTTCTCTATAGCCACAGGGGATGGCCTGGTGATTCGGCCCCGTGGTCCCATGGGGCAGACTTGCCCATTCCCAGCCAGCCCCACGGGAGCACAGGCGTGGAGGGGACTATGCAGGCTGCCTGGATCTCACCCTTCCCTTGGCACACCCCAAGTGGCACAAGGCCTGATGCATGCTGGCCAGATGGGGCTCCCTATTATTCCCCATTTCACAATATCTTGATGAAATGTGGTTCAAAACGGCACCAATTGAGAATTACACAACCTCCCTCTCCTTCAGCCTTGAGAAACTAAAGCTTTCTTCCGGCTCCTTTGTAGCCCAGTTGGGGAATCCAACCAGCTTCCCAGCCCCTTGGAATCCCAGTAGGGAAAACCTAACCCTGAGGCCCGCTTTAGCTTTATTTCCCTAGGGAGCTGTTAGTAGGCCTGCTTCACTGTTTGTCACAATGATCCTCCAGCATCAGTGCCCAACTTGACACATGGGAAACTGACGCTCGGCAAGAACCGGTCACTCACTCAAAGTCATACATGAAGGATTCAATCCAGATCCGCTGGATTTCAAGGCTCTTTACATTATTCCACATCCCACTATTAAACTGCACTGGCAGTCCAGGGGACCGTGTTGAGAAGAATCAATCATTCGTTCATGCACAAGGACTTACAGAGAGTCCACGATGTGCCAGATACAGATGTTCAGATGCTGGGGATACAGGTGTGAACAAGCATAACTTTTCTGTTCTGACACAGAGCTTGCAATCAGATGAAGTAGAAAAGAGATAATGAACAAATGTGTAAGTATGTGAAATGTCAGGTAATAGTGCCAAAAAGAAAATAAAGAAAGAGCCAAGGAAGTCTTCTCTGTCAAGGTGACTTCTGAACAGAGCCTCAGAGCAGGTGGGAAGGGAGCCACAGGGATACCGGCAGGGAGCATTCCAGAAAGTGGAGGTGAAAAGTTCCGGGGGGAAGCAGGGCGAGGGGGCCAGCCCTATGGGGCCACTGTGGGACTCGGAGTTTTACTGGGAGAGAGCGGAGCTGGGGTAACGCGTGGAGTCCTTGCTGAGGACTATGGTATTCGGCAAGTCACTTCAGTGTCACTGCTAAAAAAAAAAAAATGAGGGGACCGGACTCCACAGCTGATTCCCAAACCTGGCTGCACTAGTCCTGTAAGCGTCCAGCTAAAGATATAACTGCCACCCCCCAGAGACCATGATTCAGTAGATCTGGGGCCCCAGCTCCCTGGAGGTTCTGATACATGGACGACTTTGGCAACCGCTTTCCTAGATCCACTCTGAAATCTGCCCAATCTACTCCTCTATTCACGCTCGTAAGTCTGATGGGGGAAGGGCTGCAAATACAATATGAAATATTAGCAGGTGTGAAAAGGCTTCTGTTATTGTTATCTGTGTAAGCAACTACAGTATGACCTCATTGCTTCCCTCGCACCACTGCTTCCTTTCTTCCTGTGAACATGAGGAAGAGATTAAATAACTAAAGAGGACAAATTACTACATTCTCATGCAGAAGGCTCTTGGATCAAACCCACTATTTCTCTCTGTACATTCTGATGGCCTGCAAATTGACCTGATCAAACTGGAAACGCATGTGCTATCTAAATAATCTGCTTGATATTCTGTAACATTACTTCAATTACTCATCCTTTCAATAAATTTAATCTATTGATTTGGATGCCTTATTCTATTTCACACACTCTCTCTCTTGCTCAAGAAAGGCCTCAGTGGTCTCATAATGAAAGTAAAATAGACTTAAAATGCTCAGGGAATTTTCCCATTCCTCACTCCTCTTTATACCAAACCTAGGCATGATAATAAGCATGAAAAATTGCTGTATTTTCAAGTGAATGGATTTTAAATTTGAGAATTGACACAGATAGTGTTGCCTACTGATTCATATGTTGTGTTCTCAATTAGGAAGAATGCATTTCATCATGTGTGGTCCCACGTGGCAACTTTGATGACCAATCCTTCAGAGGATTAGCTTAGACCAGAGACATCTCTGGCTCTAGCTCAGCAAACTTTTTCTGTAAAGGACCAAACGCAAGTACTTCAGGCTTTTGAGTCTATGTGGTGTATGTTGAAACTACTCAGCTCTGCCACGGTAGCACAAAAGCAGCCTTTGGCGATATGAAAAAGCAGCCGCATGGCCGTGTTTCAATAAACCTTTATACACAGAAACAGGCAGTGGGATGGATTTGGCCAGCAGGTCATAGTTTGCCAAATCCTGATGTAGTCTAATTCCTTTTTCTTTTAAGGTGATGACGTTGAGGTTCAGAGATGCTACCGACTTTGACTTGCAGCACAGCTGAGAGGGGAAGCTGGGTCGCCTGACCCCCAGGTCAGAGCCCTTGGGACTATACCAGGTTGCCCTTCCTGGCTGTACGTACTGACATTCAGGCCCACACCCTCCGTCTTCCAGTGCAGAGATAGGACCATGCACAGTACAGGCCCCTTGGGTCTGATTTGGGCAAGAGACCGCTGCCGGGAGCCCTTGGGACTATTGCCCGCCCTTCTCCTTCTCTTCCTGGCTGAGGGGCGCTTTACGCTCTAACCTCACTTAAGGTGCGTTTGTATCTTCTGCAACCATAGCAGGTAAGAACCAAGGTGCTAAAGGAGTGCATTTTTTGTATCCAGCTCTGAAGATGGCATCCATGTTGGCTCCAAACACACCCACAAATGCAAGCCATTATTCATTTGCTTTAGAAATAACCTGTCCCTTCAGGTGGCTTCCGATTTACTTTCCACTGAGAATAACATGTGCTCAGGTAATACCACTGATTCTAGCTACAATTTCCCTCTTTGAGGCCTAAAACACCATTCATTTTTTTGAGAAGTGAGATAAAGCAAGTGGATTGCTTATCTTGATGAAACAGGAAACTCTAAGCTCTAATTTCCCATGAATTCTATAAGCTTGCCTAAAAATGTTGGGTACATTCTTTTTCTTCTTGTAGTGTTTCATATTCCTCTCCTACTCTCCCTTGCAATAACAAAGACCTTACATTTATTCCATTTTTTACTCTTTCCTACAGGAATCCCCCACATTGACCTGACTTTTGATTGGAGTCTGAAGAGTTCTGGAACTCACTACAAAATTGTTACTTCCTGCTTGTTAACAAAGGTTGAGAAATGACAGTCCTTTCTGCTATTAACTCCCCAACAATGACTCCAGGGTTACCTCAAGCTCCTTTCCCCTAATTTTAATACCCACGCCCATATCTTACGCTAAACCTCAAATCTCAAAATGGTTTATTTCCCACTCATTTTAAGAATCAAATGGAAAGAGATGACATTTGTGGACATTTTGTTGAATATTGTGGACAAAGCATTATGTTTAGTTGTCACTTTTGCTGTTTTCTTTTTTATTTTCAGCATTTCTTCTAGGCTACTTTAAGTCTATACCGACTATCTGGATATTGGAATTTTTTTTAAAAAGAAAAAAGAAAAAAAAATCTTAATGGCTTTCCAGCATCTGGTTATTGGGCCTCTCACTTTCTTAAGTTCTAGGAGTAAAATGTTCTTCCCTCACTATTACTAAAAACTAATTCTCTTCAATGATTTGAAAATGTTTGAAGGAAAATACAACTCTGCCCTTTTAAGGGTAAAAGGCCATTTGTATCAGCAAAAAATAAGGTTATTAAAAAACTCCATAAGACAACAGCTGTAATTAAAACATAACCTTAAATAATTCTATGTAAAATAAATTCTACCTGATAAAGTAGTCAAAAGATAAAATGATATTGATCTGTGATTTCCCACAGATGTTTTGAAAACTGAAGTAAGAAATGGAATAACTATTGCAAAAAAAGGAAATCAGAGATGAGTTGTGTTATTCAGAAACTGGCCTCCCCAAGCCACACAAGTCCGAGAAAGGCTACGCTGCAGCCAGGAGTAAGGTAACTAAAGTAAAATACAGTTCGGTTGTATACAGGGTTTGGCAGAAGCAATGCCTGCTTGGGTATGGTTGGCAGAGTAATAATATGGGTGTAATAATTTATATTTTTAATTTGAACATTTCACCTAAACTGTCATGTGGTGTGCTTGAGTGTAATATTGTTATGTTACAGAATTACATGCTTCTGGTTTTGTAATAAAAGATTTTGTAATAACGAGGGGCATTATTTTGGCTGGAACCTGTATTTCTATCAAGGATCTTCAAAAAACTTACTTGCCCCAATAGGAAAAAGGTTACTTGCAAAGAGGATTTCCTTAGAGACCTTCGAGTATGTTGATTTCAATATTTGTACCAATTTCTGGTCCAGCAGACGGACTGATTTCCTAGCTGACTGACTACCATGTGCCACACGGTGTACTGCGCACTATAACGACAGTTTCTGTTTTGGGGGTCAACATGGCTGCCATTAGCATTTGACTTTACCGTAGGTACATGAAGTTACCTTCCCACCATCCCATGGTCCTCATCACTTTTCCATAGCTTGTTTGTTTCTATGGTCATAGCCCATTTCGCTGACAATAAAGTACTGGAATGTCCTATTTCCGCAGGAGCTACTCTTAGTGTTACACTCAGTGAGCCTGCTTTCTCTTACTCTTCAGACGTCAATCTACATCCCTTGAGCACCTGCCATGGGCCTGATGACAGGTCACATAGGCACTAAGAATACAAGGTGAGGGAAGCATCTTTATCTGAGCTCCATGTTTTTCCTCTTTCTGCTCCAGTCGCATGATAAAAATCAAGGGCTTGGATGTAGCTACCAGCAAAAAGTGATGAAAAAAAGAAACAAGTGAGAGGACCCAGAGGAGGAATTTCGCCAATACAAATGGAAGTAAAAAGTGGCGATTTTGCATCGTGGTTAAGGACTTCAGGTTCGCGGAAGAAAAAGACAGACATTTCCAACCGTAAGGCACAGAGAGGCTCTGGGCAAAGGCCTTAAAGCCAGAGAGGGCGGAAGCACTTGGAAAGACACCAGTTTAGCAGGCACGGGTGCTGCGTTGGAAGTGTGCTCTGGGGAGAGGCGGGAGATGACGCCGGGACACGGGCAAGAGCCAAACCATGAGGTATTGCGTACGCCATGCTGAGGATCCTGAGCTTCATCCTTATAATCGGAGACGTGTGAAAGATTTTAACCCCTTCAATGAGGCAAGGAGGTAATACAAATTTTCCTTAAAGGTACTTTGGTGGTAACAGCAAGAATGAGTTGAAGGGGTTCAGAAAGAACAACAGGTTTGGAAGTTCTTGAAAAAGCTCTAATGAGGAGGAATTACATCGGAGCTGCACTGGAGGAGAGGAAAAGTAAGTAGGAAATGAAGAAATGTTTTAAAGAGGTGTAATTTTCCAAATTAAATTCAAAAAGATATCATTGACTGAATTGATGGATTCATTCATTTGTTCATCCATCCATCCATCCATTCATTCATTTTATAAATGTTCTTGACTGCTATATGCCTGGCATATCAAATGTGCAAGTCGGTGATCAAAATAAAGGCTCAGCTCTCATTTGGTTTACAGCCCAGCAAGAGTGAGGGAAGATTATAAGAAGCAAATATAAATACAATTACAGAATTATTCGAAATAAAATATGTATAAGCTTTGGGGGGGTGCTATTTTTTTAAACGAGGTTGTCGGAAAGACGTTTCTGATTGGGGGTATTTGAAAAGGCACCTAAAGGAAGTGAGGGAATAATACAATGCCCTGTAGGATAGTTGGAGCAAGAGTTTTCTGGGCAAAGTCAGTAACATAATCACAGTCCCTAAAGCAACACATGCTAGGACGGTGTTGTAAGAAGTTAGAGGGTGCGGCATTTTTAGAAAGTGTCACTTGCCTGCAGTGTCCCTTTCCCTTTGGACCCTAAGTCATGAAACCTTCTTTGCTCTCTTTTCTAAAGGTCTGGAATGTTCCAAAGGCTTATTTGAACCTGCTGACATCCTACAGGCACATGGTGTCCTGGTTGTGCTCTCTCCTCGGAAATAGCAGGCACGTGAAGGGTCTCGATGCTTCATTTTTGTTTTCAGTGCTGTTTTTTGCTTTATTTCTTTTTTAAAAATTTCTTACAGAAGCTATTTATTATACAGCAGCAGTCGGCATGCACCAGCAGAATTGCTTTTCATAATAAACCGATTCATCTTCTGGCGTGTCAGAAATTTCTCAAATTGATACTTATAATAAATATGATTAATACCATATTGTATTTCAGTTGTTGCTGTAAAATAATTGGGAACAAACATCGTATTGTGATGCTGACAGTGTTGGGTTGGTTGGTGCCAAATGGCGGGAGCAGCCAACTGTATTTCATTAACAGCCACATTGCTACAGTGCTGTTAAGTTTTTCATAATCCCTTTACTCAGGGTTGATTATTCGTTCCGTTAGACAAATTCTTGCAACAATCACCCTGGACGTAAATCTGCCAGCGGCAGTCTCAGCAAGAGGGGCTCCCCTGGAGACATGAGGCGCCCTGCCTGTGGGACATGTCAGGCAGGTTGTGAGACGCTGGGCTTGAGGACTGCAGGCTAACCGTGGGCCGTGAGAAAGCGGGCAGAACTGAGAGAAACGCAGCTGGCGAGTCTGCATTTGGGGTGGCAGGAGCGCGAGGACGGGGCACGGCTTTAGAAAGAAGGGGAGGTGCCTCGTGCTTCCTCAGGCTCGCCCAAATTCACCGGCTTCTCCCTTTGTCCCCTTACTGCTTCCGCCGTGTGGTTGCTGGTAGCTCTCCAAACATATCAAACGGGTCCCGGGCGCCTCACTTTTGCATTTGGAAATGCGATTTTCACTTCCTCATATGCCCTCCCTGCTTCCTTGAAAGTCTGATAGACTCTATTCATCCCTCCAAACCTGGTTCAAGCATCAGTTCTTTCCAACACCTGCACTCCTCGCACGGGACTACAATGATACCACATGCTCCCACCAATGACAATGCATCTTACGCTGTACTGCAATTACTTGGTTTCATGTGTGTCTTTCCCTATACATGGAGTTCTCCTTGCAGGCGGGACTTAGCCCTAGTACCAGGCAGAAGGTGGCTTGGCTTAGATGAAGTTTTCAGTAAATAATTGTTAAACTGAATTGGACTGAGGGGGACTTAGAAACAATGTATGCACAACAGAACCAGAGTTGCTGGCCACTCTGGTGACCTACACAGAACGTCCCTTCTGTACAAAGTGTTAAAGGTCTGCCCAAGGACCCCAGGCTGCTTTAAGACACTCCTCATGGAGGCAGTTACCCATGAACGTGCACACATGAAGTGCAGAGGAGTTAACACGTTCCTTAGAATCATGGATTCTCAGCTTGGGACAGACTTTTCAGATAATTTTTCCTAAGCCTGCATCGAATCATTTAGAGAGAATCCTGGCCCCATCCTTGGCCTCACGGCATTATTCGTGTATGCATTCAACACTCATATACCGAACACCCATCATTTGCCAGGAGATTGGGATGGACACTGAGGATACAATACTGAGTAAAGCTAACATAGACCCTGCATTCATGTAGCTTACAGTCTGCTGTGTGGAAGGTGGATTGCAGATCGTATTTTTACTTCCTATTGTACTTCCCAGAAAATGTACAAGTCCTTTAGTTAAAGCTCCTATCACTTTCCTCCCTTCCAGGCCAAAACATATCACCGCGCCACAGCTCTTACTATCCTTTCCTATTTTTCTGAATCTTCGCTAGGTTTCTCCTCCCTGTAGTTGTCCCTCCTCTGTGCTAAGGTTCACGCCGCGATCTGTAAGCTGAAAGCCCTATACTGACACTGACATTCCAGCGTTTTGCTCCATCAGTTTCTAGAAGCACTGTCATGGGTCAGTAGTCTCTCTGTGCTGGTTGGTAGAAGACATGTACCCACATCCCATTTTTTCCATGATGTTCAGAGAGATTGGGTGACTTCTCCAAGGTCACCCAAGTGGTGGAGGGCAGAACTAGTAGTCACTTCCAGGTAACTCCGGTTCCCCTCCAACTACATCTTGCTATCTCCAAATATCTTTGCTAGAAATAAGCAACACTAAGCCAAGAATGCCATTTCCACACTATCTGGAGCTTCTGATGGATTTGTTAAATGGCTTCCGATGTATTTGTTAAAGTTTAAACTGTGTATCATTTTAAACGTTGTTGTTTTTATTTTCAGAAGTGGAAACAGCTGGCTTTACTAAACCCTCAGGCCCTCTGGTTTTCCGAGGACTGTCTCCACCAAGCATGGCTCTTCTCTCTTGAATAAGTGTTAAAAGGCTGAGTTATGTGCCTCCTAAGGATGTCACCCAGGAGGGCAAATCTGGCTTCTCAGCTCAGTGTGTTCTCTTACCAAGCGATTGCATGAAGGACGCCCCACAGTGCAGCTGTGTCCACAGACTCCTACTGGGGAGTGGCCCGGCTGGACGCGGTGTCTCAGTCCGGCCAGCTTTCATAACATCTGCGTGTGGGGCGGCATCCCTTGGGATTGACTGGGATGTTGCTGCACGTTCCGTTTCAAATGCTCTGGCCCACAGTCATCCAGGGTGTGCTCCCCCACATCTGGGTCTGCTGTGGTCTCTCCCAGGACCACTAGGATGCACAGTACACTCTTGGATCCAACCCGGCGAGAGGCCCTGAGGAAACCCTGTAGCCTGGGTCCTCTCCAGTGCTGCTCGCTCTTTTGGAAAATGCCCAGTTGCTTCCTCGGCTGCCAAAAATCTCCTCCCAGTATGTTCTGTGAGCATTGTCAAGGCTTGTTGATTGGTGGGTCTTGTTTCAAGCTGGGCTCCCATCTCTATCTCAGGGGCTACATGGTTTAACTGGCATTTAGGAAGAATATAACTTATGGGGGAAAAATCATACGACACAGATGCTGCTATTCTCAATTGCAGTGTCAGGTCTTGTTTGTATATCGCAATTACTATTTTTTTAATTTATTAAATGTCAATGACCATTTCTGAGTGCTTCTTGCCTGTCCATATGTCAAGTTTTTTCCATATCACTCCCGCACAGTTGATTTCCATATTAATCAGCATCCTCTTTATGAATAATGCTGAAATGCCACTGGAACTGGTTTAGGCAAAAGGGTTCATTCATGAAAAGAATCCTGGGGAAAGCTCACATAACCAGAGGTTAGGCCAAGTGACCCGGTCTCAGTCTAATGGACCTTCATCTCTTATCTCTGTTTCGTCCTGGGGACCAACTTTATTCCCTTGTGCACCAGGCTGGGTTCCAACAGGACAGGGAACGGGATTGCCAACAATTGCTGAGCTTCGTAGGCCGCACGTTCTACCATCTTAGAAAGTCAACATCTCTTTCCTGCTTTCCAGTTTCAACCGTTCCCGGGAAGGTCTCTAACTGGTGCGTTTGGATACTCACCCCTAGCCCAATCCTCGGTAACCACAGAAGGAGGCGGGACATTGGAGCACTGATAGAGACACACATTTTGTCAAGACGCTTTTGTGAGTAAGAGAGAAAGGGTTAGAGTCACTTGGATCAAGCTCATTAGACAAGAGAATATTGTGGAAATAACTTGGGAGAGAATCATCTAACTAAATATCATTGTGTGCTGAGTGCCAGGGTCATTGTTTCATTCAACAAGTACATTTAGGGGGCTTTATTCAAGCCAGTGCTGCTCTCAGCCCTGAAAATACAGTGGTGACTAAGATAAAGTCCTGCTATCCTGGAGTTTACATTAAGTAGGTAAGATAAGAATGTGTAAACAAAGAAAAAAGAAAATCACACATAGTGACAAATACTAAAGAGAATACTGAGGGAAATAGTATCAAGAAATGGGGGCGTGAGTACTTGAGCTAGAGTGGTAGGGAAACCCTCTGTGAAGAGGTGATCGAGGTGAGGTCTGAGTAATTGGATGAAAAGAGCATTACAGGCAAAGGGAGCAGCCAATGCAAAGGCGCTGAGCCCGGCATGTTCGAGGGATGGAAAGATCATGGTGGCTAACGTGTCGCGGGGGCAGCTCTCTCTTCAACCAGGTTTAGGGACCCTAAGAGCGTCATCTGTCTCTGCTCCATCTCAGGTGTCTCTGCTAAGGGTCGAGGCAAGAACTGGTATAAAAAGCTTTATACCAATATAAGTGCCGACTCTTTGTGCTTCGGAGAAACGCTGATGAGAATCTTACATCCCAGATACGTTTTCCATCAACCCCACTCCATCTTGCATACTTTCAGTGACAGCAAACTTACTGCCATTTCATTTTCAGACAGGCCTAGCTGTTAGAAAATCCTTTCCTCTTTTGAAAATACAAATCCTGTTTTAACTTACCATATTACCCGCACATGGACACTCGTGTTACTTTCCATAACAGGCAGGATAAAGCTAGTCCCTCTCTGCCCAACTGTCTGTCAAATATTTGAAGTCAATGACTATAGCTTCTTCAGTTCTCCCTTTCGTGAGAAGCACCCCTAGATTCCTTTGTTACTTCTCAGGGGTAGGCTATTAAGACCCCAGCCAACCTGGATATCCCCCTCTTTTTACAGGTGTTGTCTGAAGAGGGCAGCCTGACCACTGCCAAATGCCTTGGAAGAAATCCCTGCCTTGTTTTGGACTTAAGATCTTTACTAATGTGGCCTAGGAACTGAATGCTTTGGCAGTACTGACGTACTGCTGTCCCACATACGCCATCCATTGAGCCTGCTATATCTAATAGGTTTGGCATCAGAAAGTTCTCTCTGGCATTTGACTTTGGGAAACCAGCCCAAACACTTTACAGCAGTGATGTGTGCTACACTATCCCATGTAATCAGCACTGTTGGAACACTGGGCTCCTCAGTTATGTGGATTCCAAGTCTCCAGCCCTAAACCAGCCAGGATTAGAGGTTCTTCACAAGGAGACCAAAAGGCAGGAAGAGTTCAGAATATGTATTTTCAAATATACTCACATATACATGTTCTAATAGAACATATATGTACACATATCTATATGTATATGTACTATTTATATGGTTCAGTGTGGGTTCAGCTACTTCTTTGTATTATACAAGCGTCTAAACAACTAAACAATTAAAATTACAACCCTGACAATTTTCAGGGGCCACACTAATCAAGAGGACATCAACTCCCTTCAAGAGTGGGTTTCATAAAGTTGGGAAGTAGAACCATTCATATGAAAAGGGTTGCAACGGCAGGCAACGAAATAGAAAGAGATGTCGGATTTCTAGTGCGAGCCCAGATATTTGAGTCGACAGTGTTTGTTTCTGTTGCCTGACTTTCTTCTGTGACTTGGAGTCTGGGTAGGGCTGGAGGACAGGCAGCGGGGAGAGGAAGAAACTGATGTCAATTGAGCCCGGCTTGCTGCATTCATATGCGTGATCTCACTTCAACCCACAGTTGTCCGTGAAGGGGATATCACTGCTCCCGTATTCCAGGCAAGGAAAGCACGAATCGAAGGCCCGCAGGCTTTACCATGTCTGGACAAAGGCTGCGTTCTATGGCCGGCCGGCGGGATCTTTAAAGCGTTCCATTTCTCAGCCTATGGAATCCTGTCAAGTCCTGCTTCCTCAGCTCCACAGAGCAGAGGTTATTAGAGAGGGGCTGGAATGACTTCATTTCCAATTTCTAATTTTTCTTTTCCTTTGTCTCTTTCCTCCATTTCACCTTTCAAAATAATTTCTCCAATCACATTTCCTTTTCAAATTTCCTCTTGGCCTGTGTACTGTTTCCTCTTCTATGACGGTTAACAAACAGCTCTCATCCTAATTGGCAAATTGGAAGACATAAGTTACCCCCTGAGAATAACTCTTTGTTGGTCGTGTTTTTGGAAAGAAGTAGAGAGAAGGCTGCTTTTAAGCCCGCCCAGGAGCTGCGGTGTGGCGCTCAGTCCGTCAGGGCAAAACGGCTTTGGTTGGGTGAGTATGTTAAGAATGATGCCAAAAGTGGTCAGAAGACCCCAATTACTTAATATTAAAAACCTTTCTAAGGAATCAATATAGAAGATTTTTAAAAAATACAATGCCTGAGTTTTCTGAGTTTCCATGTATTTTATTGTATTTCAGTATTAACCACCTGCCATCCCTTTACCTCTGTGCTTCATAATATATTTTTGAAAGTTCTAATAAGTAGATATATCTTCAACGACAACGTACATTTTACTAACTTCCCATTCCTTTTACATGCCATCCATACTATCTGGTAAACTTGTCCATATGTCAATTAATATATTATTATATTTTAGACAATTAATATATTTTAGACAACTATTATAGGCCAGGCATGCGCTAAACACTAGTGACAGGGTAGTCGTACCAGAGATGTATTCTCATTCTCATGGAGTTTACCACCTCTGGGGAAAGACGCCATACCCGAGTATAATAATAACTAATAATAATAAACAAACTATCGCACAAGTATGACAGATAAGAGCTACGCAGGAAATAACTATAGAGAGTCATGGAACAGGGTGCATGCCACTTTAGCTGGGGGAGTCAGGGTTAGGAAGTGGCCTTAAGGCTGAGACCCTAAGAATAACAAGCAGCTGGTCACATAGAAGAGGTGTAAGCAAAGAACGTCCGTTCCTCTTGAAGAGGAAGATGAGCCCTTACCTAGCTGGAGATACCGGGACCCACAGAAATTGCCACTGAACTTGTGCAACCACATGGCAAGCCAGGTGCACAGTGCAGATTAGAGGGTTTAGAGGACCTGTTTCCTGACTGAGCATTTGGTCTCTTCTCACTAGCCTGTTTCCTGTTTTCCTCAATTTTTTTTTTTTTTTGTGCCGCTCCCTCCCTCCCTGCTGTCACCTCCAAGGTCCAGCTAGATTTTCCTTTTCTCTACCCCGGGATAAACAAACTGAACAGGGCAGCCTCAGACACATCTATAGGGTGTGTTGGAGGATCTCAAAAGCGAACTGCCACCCGGGCGGGGAGAACCTCCGCCTGGCAGGCTGTGTGCTGTGTCTGGATGAGAAGGCGGGTCGCCCCTCAGCGGGCGTGTGCCTGGGCCTTTAATAATGGAGTGTTATCTAATTGGTGCTTCCTTTACATCAATGGACATGGGAGCACAAGGCGCAGAAACAAAGCCACATGTCAGCAGTTAAGTCTGAGTGAGGGTTCAGAGCCATCGCTCCGTGGGCTTTGCAGGAATGTTTAGAAACATCCTAATGACTAAGGCATATATCCTTGGGCGGGTCAGCTTCATGTAAGCCATCTGGCATGTGTTTTCTGGTCTGAAATTATAGCACTTCCCCCTCAAGCAATTTATATTTCTTAGAAGATGGAAGAGAGCTAGGATTAAGGCCCATCTGACAATTTCTTTGTCACTTACATATAAAATAAAAATTAAAAGCCCAGAACTGTTATTACATTGGGGTTTAAAAAATACACACAAGTGAAGGAAGTTTGCCAAAATGTTAACTGGAGATTTGTTTCATTTTCTTACTATTCTTGTGACTATTGTGCATTGAGAGAGCTTCACAGAAGTTGTGGGTTTTTAATTAAAGCAATTCCAGAGTCAGAGGATATTATCTGCTACATGAAAAGCTTGACACCCTTAGTCCCGATTTTAATCACCTAAAAACAATCAAGTCAGATGGTTCCTCTCTGTTTCTTTCTAAATCCTTATGGGAAACATCACAGAGCAGAAGGCAAAGAAAGGCAACCAAATGTAGGGCTTGCCCGGAGAATTTCCGGAGGCTCACACAGAAGCTTCCAGTCAATCTCTGTTTGTTGGGAGCAGCTGCCAGATGGGAATTGCACTTCATAAATGTCAGAAGTGGAGGAAAGGGCAGGATTTTGCCTATGACAGCTTATGTTGGAAGAGGGTGGAGAAAATGACAACAGGGATCACTGTGGCTGTACAGGAGTGAACATCACTGCCCATGAGGCCCCCGCTGCCCAGGGGACCACACTGACTGGCTGGTGATCCAGGTGGTGACTGCCGAGAGCACACCACCCTTCCCAACGGTATTGATTAATTAGATTATCTGTATTTAGGTCACACGTGAAGGCTCTCCCCAGGAATTCCGTCTTGCTTTTTGCCAGCTCCCAAAAGTCTTGGTTTCAATTGGCTAACGAGGGAGAGAAGGGATGTGTTCTGCCCTTCCTGAAGTCAATGGCTTTCAAATGCTGTTTCTCATCAGAATCCTACTTCCAGCTCTCCCAGACCCCCATATGTGATTCAGAGAAGAGCAGAGCTGCCTGGTTTAGGCCGGGCAGACGTTCAGGGTTCTGCTTGGTTTCCGCCCCGTCGCTCCCCATGGGGACCTCTGAGGCATCTCAGGGCATCTCTAAATGTAGTTTGAAACTTTAGGGAGGTGCTGGCTCTCTGCTGTGGCCTCTCTGCTGGTTCAATGCAATTACTATTTGTTGAGCACTGTCTACCTGCAAAATGCTGACTGAGGGTCTTGAGGGCACGCAGATGTGACCGATAACCTGAGACTGTTCCTCATCCTGTCTCGCACCCCACAGGTGAGTTATGAACCAAGTAGTAACTCCAGGTCAGCTCCGCTATGGGCCCCTACCACGAGTCCCTTTCTATCCGCAGGTGCGTCCGTGTTTGTGGTGCAAGTGTCCTCACCTCCTGGACCCAGTTCAGGGGCATCTGTCCTCACTCTACTCCCAGGTCAGCGAGCTCCCTCTTCCCTGCTCTCTGGTCTTGGTCCTGCCCTTAGGAGGCCCTTTCCCGTATCCTCTCTAATTGCCCCCTTGGACTCTGAGGTCTTTGCTTCCTCATCCTTCTCTCCTAGGACTTGGACACCAGTTCTCCTTTGCATTTTTCTCAAAGATCGACACTGACTATTCATGTTCATTTCTGGCCCACAGGACTCCAGCATAAACTTGGACCAATGGCTTTGCCTTCACAGGTAACCCATAGGCACAACAGGTAACCTGATAAGCAAAAGTCACGGCCAAATTCCTGTGAGAGAGAGAGGGAGTGTGTAACGGCTCCTCAGTTAATTGTACGTGTCCTTAGCACACTTCCCTTTTGCTTCTGGGATGAAAGATAACTGTAGGATTAATGTTAGAACATTTCAGAATTTGTCCTTGTGTCCACATTAGACAGCCTACTCGCCAGAAGCAGGCATCACACCTCTCTGGGAAAGGCTGAAATTAACTGCTGGCCGCTCCTACACTTTCCATTTTGGGAAGTCTGGCCCATGCCATTCCCCTGGCTCTTATACGGTCTGACCCCCCACCTACCTCTGTATTCTCCTCGCATTATACTCTCCCATTCGCAGTCCCTACAGTCCAGTCACCTCATCATCTCTTCTTCCCTGAAGTGTTTCTTGTTCTTCTATCTAGAATATTCTTTTGAAACTGGTCTCTTGTCCTCCAAACAATTTCAATTCTAATGTCACCTCTTCAAAAAAATTTTTTTTTCAAATCACACCATATAAAGTAGATAGCCCCATCCAATGTTTTTATAATCATATGTACATATATACATATATACATACATATATAAACAAATGTGTGTGTAATAGAAAACTTGGAAAGCATAAATATGTAGAGGAAAGAGACCACTAATTCTGCCATGTGGATAGATACACTGACACTATTTGGTATATATTGTCTCTTCTACAAATATTGCTATAGAGAATGGAGATTCCTAATTCAAATATATTACGTCCTATTTTTTTCACTTAACTTTTACTCATGGCTCCTTTGTACTTATAAATAAGTTCTTTGTACTTATAATTTTAGTGGAGTGTAATGTGCTATCTTACAGAGCTATCTGCTTCACTATTCTTCTTGTTTGACATTTACATTGTTTTCGCATTAAAAAAATAAATATATAGCACTATAGGAAACAGCTTTGCATATAATAAAGAAGTGGCTAAAATAAAGGCAGAGGTATATTTCTATGCGCTGTTATTTGAATAGGATCGATGGTCTTCTAGATGACCTGTTGTAGATGTAAGGAAGGTAGTCCTCAGAAAGTTCTTTCAGCTTACGGGTGTGTGCATGCATATCTGTGATTGTATGTGCGCACGCACGTGTGTGTGTGTGTGTCTGAAGAGTAGCAGTAGTACCTCAGCAATTTGGAACCAGAAATATCAGCTCTGGCCACAGAATCTGATAATCTGAAAGATCAACTTACATATGCAACTATGTTGAAAGTAATTACATTTTAATATAATCAAAACAAACAGGTAAATTTATTGAAAAGGTTCCAACTGCTGAGTCCAACAAAATTTCATATCTTACTGGAATGGAGCAAAACAGAGAAAGACGTGTTCCATCCTAGTGACAGGACACATGTGCACAGTTCCATGTACATACACTCACCCACACAAAGAGCAAAGCCTTCTCAGAAAGAGACACATGCATCATATTTCAATTTATGGATGCTACTTAATTGAAATACAATTACAGCATAATGATTGGGAGAATGGACTCTGGAGTCAGACTGTCTGATTCACATTCTGGCTCCGCCCTTGCTAACTCCGTAAATTTCGGCTGATCCTTTGACTTCTTTGCATCCCGGCTGCCTCATCTATAAAATGAGATTTAACATTACATAGGTCATAGTTAATTCTTTGATGTAGATATAATGAGATAATACATGTAAAGCCCTTCGCCCTGGCTCCTGGGAACTCCTCCACTGATGGCAGCAATAATTGTTTTATTAGACTCACTTCCTCCATTATTTGTGGGAGATCCAGTTTTCACTTTAGTATGTGCTTTGATTTTCGTGAGGCAAAATCTTCCAACAATTATTCCGAGTAGCTTCCACTAGGGAGAGGCGGCCGATCTGGTATTGTCCTCTTCGGTGTGACTTTCCTCTCGAGTCATTAGTTCATTCACCAACCCACTATTGGAGACCTGCTACGTTCCAGGCACCGTGCTAGGTGCACGGGTTCAGAGAACAATCCAGACATGGATTGTTTTTGGTGTCATGGAAGTTTCAGCCTTTGAAACATTAAAAAATTTCCCCAGTACCTGGCAGTACATCTGTTTTCTGGAGTCACGCCATGCTTCTTTTAAAGGCCTGGCTAAGCTTGTGCAAAAATTCTTTGTGTTCCCAGGGCAAACGTGAGGTTCAATGAAATTAAGAAAAATAGTTACTAAAAAAGAACATAAAAGAACTGAAGGTAGAGAGCACAGGCAGTGTCCAGTTAGAGATCTTTTCCAGGCGTGGGGTACTGTGCTGAAGGAAACCATCCAGAGCCCCAGTCCTGGCGTCAGCATTTTGTCTAGTTCTGGGCCTCCAAGGTGCCAGCTTGTTTCTCAGGAGTCACCGAATCCTGGCTACTCCCAGCTCTACCCTCAGTGACGCTGACCGCTGACTCTCTTTGCCCTGTCCCTAGCTAGACGCAAGACTTTCCCTCCCATGAATGCAAAACATTTTCCTAATTTATTTTCCCTGGGATGGGTTTTCTACTACCAGGGAGCAGGGCTGGCAGACATCCTTTGAGTCCCAGTGACAACCTCCCCACCTGAGTTATCAGGCCCATCTGCTCTCAGACCACTATGATAGGCTTCTTCGTACCAACAGGGACGTGTCCAACGTATTTGAAAGGCTCAAGGCAGCGCCGCCCAACAGATACATAATGCGAGTCACATGTGGCTTTTAAATTTTCCAGTCGCTACATTAAAAAAAGTAAACACTCGGGTGAAAATTCATTTCAATAATATGTTTCATTTAAAGTAATATATCAAAATTTTTATCATTTCAATAGGCAGTCAAATAGAAATCATTCATGAGATCATTTACATTATTTTATACTTAGCCCGAAATCCAGTCTGTGCTTTATATGTACAGCATATCTCAATTCAGGTTAGCCACATTTCAAACACTCAACAGTCATATATGACCAGTGGCTACCATGTTGGACAGTGCAGACCTAGGAAATCCAAAGACCTCCATGACCAGCAATGCTAACACACACACTGCAAGAATTCTCCCACTCACCATTATAGGAGGGTCATTCTCTCATAACCTCTCACTTCCTTTCTCCCATGAACCCTTCCAATATTAATAAATCAACTCCTTGTCCAAGTATCACATCCAAATGATGTTTCCCACAATGCTTTCAAGAAACTTCCATCCATATAACTCTGCCCCAACCCCCAACTCTTTCTGTTGTAGGTTGGCGTTTCATATTTCTGTAGCAAATGCCTCAAAATATCATCTTCAGCAAACATCATTAACAATTATACATAGTTCTGGGCTAAATATTGATTATCGTGAAGTGAAATCAGGATATTCTGCATCTGTTTTTGACTTGACCGGGACCATAAACACAGCCAGCTATGCGTGTGTCTTTGCTGGTGGCTTCGTTCTAAGCACAATTTTTGCGGTTAGAAAACTGACCTGAAAGATGAACAGACACATGGGCTTGTGTTATTTGGCTGAACTGACTGTAACTTAAGTCTAAGTAACCAAGCCAGTCCCATGAGCAGCTAAAAACGGACTCTACCAAGAGGGTCACCCGGGAGCTGAGCCCTCCCTTACACTCTTACAGGGCTAGTTCTCCTTTTCCTCTCCTATGAGAAAAAAAATGCAATGGTCAAATCAGATCGCGTACCAGGATGTGAAAAGTAGTCCGTTAACTTTCTCATTCGGGCTCCGCCTCTTCTGAGAAGCCTCGCCGTACTGACCCAGGAGTCTGTGGCAGGTGCTCCTACTCTGTGTGACTACAGGTTTCATGTCTATTATAATGACCCAAAGTGTGAGCTCCGGAGCAGGACTCCCGGGTTCAGTTACTGGCTCTTCCATTTATTAGCTGTGTCCTCAGACCAGTTGTTTCACTTCTCCAGACCTCAGTTTCTCCTTACCCTTATATAGTGCCTACCCTTAGAGTTGTGAACATTAAATGAGTCAATATACAAAAACACCTATACTAGTTACTATTGGCAAGTACTAAGTGTTGGCTTAATTACTTAATTACTTCATAATTGCTTTTTGGACTTTGTTCTCTCAATGACGACAGTCATCTTCCACTAGAACTAGCCCAAACATTAACAATTTCCAAACAAAACAAGTTTCTCCACTTCCTTTCCTAGTTCTAGCAACGTTGTCATCACTTTCCCTTTTAAACCTGCTCAGAACTTTGCAGTTATCTTTGCTCTCTCTCAAAGTTTCCCATGTTCAGTTATGTCCATAGATGCTTTGACTTCCTAATTGTTCTAGGAGACGTCAACAGGGAGATCACAGGATTTGGACTCCAATGCGCTATCCTAGCTCTGAAATTCAAGAGCTGAGTGGTCTGGAGTAATATTTCAGCCTTTGATCCCCAGTCTCCTCTGAAATGCAGATTTTAATACCTATTTCATATTTGAGTGGTACTGCATCTCTAATACATGTGAAAAATGCATGTGAAGCACATGTACCACACATACAATGGACACGGCTCTATGCCATTCTCGAGCGCAGAGGATTCAGGGCTGGGAATAAGTCACACTGCGGACTGTTTCGTTTCCTTCTTCCCATCAGAATCTTAGAGCCTCAGTACTCAAAATGACTTTAAAAGTTACCTGTTGGGTTGGCCAAAAAGTCCATGTGGTTTTTTCCCATATACTAAAAGACATGTTTTTCATTTTCACCAATAACTTTATTGATTTGGATATTTTGTGTACATCGGCTCTCTCCCACATGGTACAATGTTAATTGTTCTCACTTACTGTCTCAGGTTGACCACTATCAACTTCAACTGGCCGACCTGACTGTGGAGCATCGTCCAGTGGGAAATCTCCAGCACAAAACTTTGCAGACCACTTTGGACATGTTCGATCAGTCATAGCACCTTCTCTGTGTGCGGCACACATCTTTTTTTGCATTTCAGTTATGGTTTTGCCTTTCTTGAAATAATAAAGCATAATATGCTGAACATGTTGCATATTTTCTTCCATCTTTGATACTAAAAATGACTACACAAAAATTCACCAACTTTAAAAAAAAATACACCGATATGACAGCTGTCACAATACAGTGTAACAACACTGTTTCGAATGAAGTTAAAAACAACTAAGCACTACTAGAGCCATTTTATGGAAAAAAAAACCAAAGAACTTTTGGGCCAACTCAATATTATACTTTCCTTTAGCCAATCCTTTCATTTTTTTTTCCAAAAAATCCCCCACTAATTTATTTCTTCAGTCCCTGTCTAGAACTTTCTATGTCTGCATCATTGTTGAGTTCTTTCTCTATACTATTGCTCATCGATGAATTGATCCACACTTCTTCAGATGTCTTTGAATAGGACTTTCTACAATCTCCACTCTACAGGCCACCAGCTGTCATCCTAACGCAACTCAAGGCCAGGGCTGTGAGATGAAAACATCACCCACACTGAGAAAAGCCAGCCGTGGGACAGCGCTCAGTCTGAGGATGAGCATAAGACCCAGCTGAGTGAAGGCTGACCTGAGTGAACGGAGGTGAAATGGCTGGTGTATTTGACTGCGGCTTTTTTCGTGCCTAATAATGGTATAATATTTGTTCTTCAAAACTTATGAAAATACTTTAAGAAATGCAGCCAAGTTGAATGAGTTTCAGAAACTTTGTGAATTATTTCTACTGCCTGGAAAACGTGAAAATACAGAATTTTCTTTGACCTAAATCTCATTAAACTGTCAGACATTTTTCTGCTTTTTCTAGGAAATTATCGAGATATGCCTGTGTGTGCACACACACACCTTGATAATTGACGATAACAGGAGAGGAAAATCTGGAAAAATGTTGGACAGTTCAATGAGCGCCCATGGCATTCGTCTTCCAGGGCTCTGGCATGTGCTGCAGTAGCTCGTTAAATTCTGGTGGCAAATTAAAAACTCCCTCCCTCAGACTTGTCCTGGGGCAGGGCAAGCTAGTGATTTTCCTATGGCATCCCTAGTGTTTTGAGAATCTCGGTCCTGTGATCTGACCCTGTCAAATTCCCAAGAGCTCATGACACTGCCACATCCCTTGACCAAATCTCACCCTCTGAGAAAGACTGGAACTCCCGCTATTTCAACCAGGTGTAAATGTTTTCATTTCACAGGTATCCCAATTTTCAAGCTACAGAGGGAGCCCTAAGATGGTGGCATCGCAGGCATGGTTTTGTTTCATTCCTTCTTGGACTTCTATGATGGCTGTTAACCCCCCTGGCACTGTCTGCCAAGGGAGCTTCTTTCAGTCCCATTTAACCCTTTATTTCCTGGCTTGCCTCTAGAGAGCCTAACAGTACTTTGCTTTGGGGTAAAGTTTCCAACAGCAGCTTTAGTGAGGAGTTGCTCTGCTCTCTTGGAGGGGTGCAGGGGTACAGAGGGGGAAGTTAGAAGGTGCGATGATGGAAAACCATGAAGAGGAGAAAGGAGAAGGAAGGGGCTAACTTTATTGGGGTCCCTGGCAGGTACCACAGCAGGTGTTTAATTCCATGTTCCGTCTTTCAGTTCCTTTGCATCCCTGACAGGTGAGCATTATCATTCCCATTTTCTAAATAAAAGAAATAAGCTGAAAGAAATTAAAGGATGTGCCTGAGTGGCAGAGCTGCAATTAGGCAGCAGGTCTGTGGAACGCCATGGCCTGGCTCTCCTGCACATCATGGGGAACTCTGTCACCCACCTCCTCCCTTCCCTCTGCAAAGCTAATGACTACCCAGGGGGCCGTGCGGCACCCTCAGGCTGTGCTCCCCACTCCTAACACACAGGGACCTGGAACTCGTTATGAAGGAGAGAGAAGGACTGCACTTCCCTTTCTTACCTAACCCTGTTGGCAAAGGGGCACTTCATACCTTGTTCTCAAGACCCGTGGGGAAGCTGGGAGACAGGCAGCAGCCCCAGAAAAATGGAGGATGGGTGGGCTCAATATTATGCTCTTCACCTAGAAAGATTACCAGTCTCCTTTGTCATAAATTATCGTTTTGAGATAATGCACAGATGAGTGATAGCAGCATTATATGCTGGGTACAGTCTCCATTTTCCCATCTATTAAATAAAGATATTGATGCCCACCTACATAAGGGGTGTGGTAAGGCCTATGTGAAAGACGCGTGCAGCACATAGGCGGAGTCCAGTAAACGGAACATATTATTATTAAAACGACAGTAAAAATGATACCCTTGCTATGTATTAGACATCATCCTCAGTACTTTACAGATATCAACATTTAATCCTCTCAACACCACCACGAGGAAGGGGTTATCATTACTAGCATTTCATAGTTGTAGAAACATGATGCTAATGAATAAAGAGTTATAAACAGAAATAACTTGCTATTGTTAGTAATTACATATATGATTAATGATTAACAATGGCCTCTCAGATATAGTATCTTCTCACAGACCCACACAATCCCTATTTAATCACATAATGTCTATGAGACACAAAGTGGGCGAGTTCTACCCACCACCTCATGTAGGAGGTGCTTCTTGGGAATCAGTCATCGGAATCTTAGAAGATGATCTTTCCCACCACAGAACATCTCCAAATACTAGAAAGTTTCTTCTATTTAAGTGAAGACGGTCTCCCTTTTACTTCCTCCCAGCACTCCCAGATTTACCCTCTAGAGCTACATACGTTAGCTTAATTCCTTTACACTTGAAGGTGCATCGTTTTATTTTTATTTACTCATTTTTAGAGAAAGGGTAAGGGAGGAAGAAAGAGAGAAACATCGATATGAGAAAGAAACGACAATCGGCTGCCTCCCTCGCACACCCCAACCGGGACTGAGTCCACAACCCAGGCACTTGCCCTGACTGGGAATCGAACTGGAGACCTTTTGCTTTGTGGAACAACTCCCAGCCATACCATGAGGGATACCTGAAGACACTTTAAATACTTTTTGTAAGATTGTGTTCCCATAACCCTGAACCTCTGTTACTCCAGGCCAGATTTCCCCAGCTCCATCAGCTATTTCTCATGGATGTGCTCATAGGACTACCCAACATTCCAGTTACACAGGTCCCCCTCCATCTGAAATAAACAGAACTGAGAGTGACAATCTGGATGGGCAGTGTGAGCTGAGGGAAGGGAGGGGGTATGACATTTACCAGCTGTCTGACACTGGGGAAAAGGCTGAACCTTCCTGAGCTGACATTTTTTTAGGTTTTACATCAGAATTACTAGTCGGTTTGTCGTGCTACAACGTCAGATAATCAGCTGTATGAAGACCATGATATTCATTCATACGTTCATTTATTTATTCATTCTATAATAGCAGAATAAAGACTATTTTACAAATAGTCTAATAAGACAAAACTATATGTCACTGAGAATACAGATTGACAAGATAGAATCTATAACTTCGCGGGATATAAATTCCCATATATTCAAGGTAGAATAGTTTGTATTATCCCAGTGTCCTTAACATGTAACTGTCATTATATTACTGTCATTGTTGGTACTATATATTCTATAAGGATGCAATTCACCTTGTGGAACTGGATGCCAAACTTTGTTTTTCCCATTGCACAGAACCTGGGCTCCATGAAGAGATAACCCAAAGTGTATCTCAGACAACTAACCATAAGATTTGTGACAAGTTCTTTTACCACATTTATAAATTGGGAATAACAGTAGCACATTCCACTAAGGTGATAGTGAATATTTAATGAGAAAATATGTACAAAATATTTGATCAGTGCCTAGAACACAGTAAACGTAAAACAGTTCCAGCATCAGTCACTGTTGTGACTGTCATTACTGTCTGTGCCAGAGTTATGATACTGGCAATTACTTCAGTCTGTTGGTCCATTTTAACTTTGGTTTTTAAATTCAATGACCAAACATTTACAGAGCAACTTTGAGGAGTTCAGTTCTCATCCTGGTAGGACACTGGCTTTGCTCCTGATCTCAGCCAGCTCAGAGTCTGATGGAGGAGAGGCAGATAAAAAGAACATCCCCTCACCCTGCATGACAAGCACAATAATAGCACCTGTGCAGAAAGTGAAAGGACAGGAATCGAGGAAAGGCTCCCTAACTCACAGGATGATCAGTCATCTGACTGAAGGATAACGCATGGTCCGTGTTTTATGAAATAAATTAGAGTTCAAGTCAACTTTTTTGACCCAATAAATAAATAAATTACATAACAAGGCAAATATCTGCAAATATATATTTTCAAAATGCTCTCTCCATGGCATGATTTTCTTTTGTGAGCACTGTGAGACGCAATCACTGTGAAATGCCACTTTTACCTTTGCAGGGACAGATCAGGTGGGTTTATCTCTACAAATGGATCTGCTGGCTACTGACGGCTGACTCTCACTATACAAAAAGAAGGTCACCCAATTTAGAACGCTGTCATTTTTTGTAAACAAGAAATGCATAGCTTTCCTTATTGTTCTGCAGCCCTTTAAAGTTTTTGCTGTGAGATAATTTCCTCAATAAAATTTGTAGTGTAAAAAAGATTTCTGTAGCCGTTTCCCATCTCACAGAAATATTGCAAAATTTTTACTTATTCTTGTTTAAGAGACATTGACCACATTAATTGCATGCTACATAGCACTTTTTATGCCTCCTACTTCAACTTTGATGCAATAGTTTGTTTATGACTTACGCAGTAAATAATTTTTAAGTACGCCGTCTGCAAACTTAATACCATTTTTCCCTTTGCTTCTAATGAGAGCATCTGCTCCAACAAAGGGTATATTTATACATTTCTTCCACAAAACATTGTGTTTATTAAATCCACTAGGTGTGTGAGAGCATCTTTGCTTTTTAGGCTCACATACAAAAATTTTTTTCATATGCTTTAGTATTAAATGAGAATCTAGAAAATTCTACAAAGAGAAACATGTGAGAAACATTTGCACATTCATTTCACAGTACAACATTCTATTTTGTAATTGATTAAATGTTTATTTCTTTAAACATTTAGCAATGGTGTATATACAAAGCATCTTTGAATTTGTTGACAAACGAATATATTAGGTTTGTTACCATGTTATTTTCCATCTATTATCTCAGTCTTCCCCCCTGTACCACAGTGAACATGACTTTTTATTTTCTAAAAGTCAATTAAGAAATTAAACCTAATCTTCTAAATCATTACCTTTACTAAAATTTAATGAAATGAGTAATGCATGATTTTAAACATTCCTAAAAAAAAAAAAAGTTAACATTTGTCCTCTGTCTTCATACTTGCTTACCGAGTGCTTTGTACTGTTACTCACTGATATCTCAAAGCACAGATGTACCTGAGGTGCGAGTCATAATGTTAGTGTATGTGAATCCACATTTCAAATAGACTTATGGGTAATGTCAATGTTTTGGGCCAACGTCCTGCCAGATCTCATTAGATCATCCCTGCTCTTGGTTCATAATCTGGATGATAAAAACCCATGTAGCAGAATCAGGGGAGGTTCACGCTCTGCTATTTTCTTGTAGCTCAGCGCCTGCATTACCGGTGTTTTGCAGTTTCTTTTGCTGGAAGATTTTGAAGCCACTCGCCCGCTTTGTGAGGGGCATTTTAATTACAACCGGGTAATGTTGGGTCTGGATCCCCAGAGCAGAGCCGAGGCAGCCGCGGGGAAGGCTGGTCTGGGCGCAGGGTGAGCGGGGGAAGGGGGTTGCCGATACTGGGCACAGCCCTCCCTTCCCCACTGAGAGTTCCCCTTATGCAAAGCTGCACTATACCAGAATTTCTCTCTGTATGTTTTGTGCAACCATGAAAATTTCATTCCAATAAACGTGAATTTTGTGATGCTTATTACAGATAGAATAGAGGGGAACAGGGTAGGAAATAAAGATAAAGCAGTGGCAGCAGAGCAAAGATAATTTTGAGGGGAGCTTTGAGAAAGGCATAAGGATGGGGAAAACAGAACCCACTCTTAGATTTGCAGCACATTTGGAATTACAGTAGGTGTAAGCGGTACTATCCAGGCGGCCCGCAGAGTGGCAGGAGAGGTAGGCACTCTCAGGGAAGGCAAGCACTCCTTCCCTAAGTTGCTAGATCCCATTTGCAGACTTAGGGGGGACCCGTCTTGGGGACAGACAGGAAAGCAAATGCCTAGTATGTACAGTACTGCGATCAAGCGGAGGACGCATTTTGAAACAAATAACTTATTCCCTGAAGTGTTTCTGCTGGCAAGGAATTCTTAGTGCCCACGAGAAGTGAAGGATTTACTATTGTGCGAGAAGTGAAGGATTTACTATTGTGCGTTTAAAATGTGTAAAATGTTAACATTATCTTATTTATGCTGTCCTTATTATATTGTATCTTAGTCAATTAAATATTTATTCATAAGGAGTTTTATAGATTTGTTAGCAACCTCAGTTCTTCATTCCACTTTCCTTAGGTTCCTGAAATTAAGTGATCTAGCTCCTTGCCAATTCGCTTATTTTGTAGGTTTTCAGGATCTAACTCCTGCGTTTTGAAGGGCACACTTAATTAGAAATATCACTAAGAGCTCTACCTATACTCTTTAATTTAATCCTCACATCCATTTAGACCCTAGACAAACGCCAATCTCTGTTGTAAACAATTAATCTGTATGCACATGCTACGCTGTTAAAGTGTCATTTTCAGCCATTTACAGAATAGAAATCTGAGGTCTGGAGAATTTGAATAGATATTAACTGAACTTGAATGTGATCTGTATTTGTTCCCTGTGGCCACTGTAACAAATTGCTACAAATTGAGTGGCTTAAAACACCTTAATTTTATTATCTTATAGTTCTGGACATCCAAAGTCTGAAATGGGTCTCACTGGGCTAAAATCAAGGAGTCGGCCGCATTCCATCTGGCGGCAGTGGGGGACAATCTCTTTTCCTGCCCTTTCCCATTTCTAGAGGCAGCCTATATTCCTTAGTTTGTGGCCCTTTTCCATTTCAAGGCCAGCAATCGCATGGTTCCACCTCTGCCTGGGATATCTTTTCTAATTCTGAATTTCCTATCTCCCTGTCACTTGTAAGGACTCTTATGATTATAGTGGGTCCACCTGGATATTTCAGGACAATCTCCCCATCTCAAAGTTCTTGATTTAATCACAAATGTGAAGTCCCTTTTGTCATACAGATTAACATTCACAGGACCTGAGGGTTGGACATTTTGGGGGGCCATGATTCTGCCCACCACATAAACCCAGATTTGCCCACAGAAACTTCTATTTCATACTGATATATCCATTCCATATTTTTTCATTCAGACCTGCTATTTGTAAGCCTATGTCCCAGGCCCTGAGGAGATAATGTTGACCAAGATGGTGAGAACCCTTGCAGCCCAGCTGAGAGGCCCCCCACCCCCATCTCTCCCCAGGTATCGATCCATTAACATTCACTGAGTCTGTTAAATGGACACAGTATGCTGAGGGGAAAGAGGGTGGAAAGAAATGCAAATTAAGATCAGAGGTCTAAAGGACTGCTCAATCTAGATAGGAAAATGAACGGAATACAAAAGGAGATCAAAGCAGACAGAGGGAAAAGGTAGAATGAATCCGCCTTGGAAAAGAACTCTCTTCGTAATGAAAAGAAAATACCTGTGAAAGCAGTTGGAGTAGAAGGGATGTGATCTGATGTTGCTGAGGTCAGCAAGCAAAAAGGCTCAGAGAGGTGGAAAGTTACCTTGCATGAACGAGAGGAAACAATTTTTATTAATTTGTTCCTGAAAAGGAGGATGCAAGAAAAGAATACAATGAATTTACTGCTGATACGGAATGACTCTGGGGATTTGTGTCAGAGATATGCCTATATCTGGGGCCAGGGGGTTCTTGTTATGGGGAGAAAGTTGAAAAGATTTGCCATCACAAAGGCAAAATGAAGATCACTGAATATAGCCACTACCTTCAAAGGGTAAGTATCTGAATGAATAGAAAGAATCTACTCTTCAGTGTAGTTAGTGTTAAAGACTTTTAATTATCCGCACTTACAAAGCCTGGTCTGCCACCAGCACACATCACAATCGTGCTACTAGCATCCCCTCAGCAACTAAGTGGGATACAGCAACTTAGAAGTCTTTCTATGGCTTGTGGAGAAATTTCATAAAATCTCCATAGGGAAGGTGTGGAACAGTCAGGATAAACCTTTCCAGCTCTGTAGACTCAATTCACAGCAAATCCCAAGAGCTAAGCCACATCCCATTAAACACAGGAGTGTTGCCCTGTGGGGTTCAGAACCTGTTCTGCCTGTAGACAGGTGTATTCACTCATCTCTCTCCTTGAGGGTTTGGAAACTCCCAGAAGTTAGTGATGGGCTTGACAACCAACATCCAAGTGGAGAGTAAATACAGCTTTATCAAACCAGCTGTTTGGAATGCATGACACCGAGCATCCAGATGTTTGGAGGCCTCTGGTATTGGGGGTGAAGCTTTTGCCCCTCCACCTGGCTATCTAAGAGATCAGTCTTGCAGTGGGTACCTGTCTGCCTTAGGAGATCCTGCACCTGGCATTTGACGCGCAGGCATGTGATACGCAGTAACAGGGGGCCTGGCTTTCGTCTTCATCAGACAGGTTTTTGCTAACTGACATTTCGTCTGGCAGACAGCTCAGCTCACTTCTGTACTTACACACACAACACCTCTTCCAGGGGAAGCCTTCCAGTTAGACATCACACCCATGCAAACCATCCTCGGACACGGGCACTTCCTGAATTCCAGGAAGTTTTCTACTCCCCGGCAAGGTGCTCTACTCTGCACTTGCCTTACTAATTTTTCACTTTTATGAACTTTCCCTGAACCTACTCTTGTGCTTGATTTTATACTATCACATATCATTTATTGATATCTTTCATACACTTCCTTAACATTTCTTGCTGTATGTGGTTTTCATTAACTCGCACTTTCCATTTAGAAATTTTTTGTATTATGAGTTTCCTATACTGAATCAGGGATGACAACGAACGCTATGACTAAGTACACTGGTTAGCCCCACAGATTTGGGGGATAAAGTCTGTCAAATGATTAACATTAATTATAGCCTTAAAGGCGTTCCCACCAATTTCAGTCTTTTATGTGGCATGTTTCATTTTGTACCTTGGGTCTATTTGCTCCCATTTAAGAAAGCAACAAAAGTACTAAAAGAGAAGGGACCTTGTCTTAATGCCATATCCTCAGTGCAGACACTCAAGCATGTCTGTTGTGTTAATCAGTTTATAGAAAACATATTGGTATGTTTATTTTCTCTTAAAAGTAAATGTATATCATTATGAATTTTATTTACTAATGTAAGTTCTCACAGCAGTCTAGCCTAAAAAAATATATAAGATGCCTTCCCTGGTGCAGTGGGTAGGGTGTGTGAGGTGTGTGAGTGACCTTCTCTTAACGTTTTTGTTTACCATTATTTCTTACAGGAAATTTTCTTTTAGTTTTAACAATGTGCTGTTTTCCACCAAAGCACAGTATTTTCCTACTCATGCTGGAGAGCTGTCTAAGACAAGTGAACAGCCCGATTTTGCGGAAGAAACAACAAACAAATAAAAACCCCAAAACCCAAAACATGAAGGCCGGAGGGAGCAGAACGGGGACGGAAAGGCCCACACCATCTCACGGGTTGGAGCACAGGGGCGGGAGGTCAGCGGTGCGGTCAGGAGCTGGGGTGGAGGAGGGCAGGAACGCGGAAAGGTGACGGTTGGACCAGAGCGTAATGGTGCAAGGGAAGTGTCACGTGTGGTCCTGGACCAGCGAGGGCTGGGCAGCTCTGTGGCATCGACAGTTTTTAGTCAGAGAAAAGTCAGCTCATCTCTCTACTCCTTCGGCAACAGCACTCTGCAATTGTTCCGATGACCAGAGAGGGTCCTGACTTACTTTATTTGAAAGTCTGTAGTTTGAGTTACTTCTGTTTAGAAACCTCACCCAGAAGACATAAGTTTTAGCAAGAGATTGGCTTTTGAGGTATATATGACTTAGGTCATCAAGTCCCCATTTGACACTTCAATCATATGCTTGCTTTTAAGGCCCTGGGTGCATTGGTACCTTAATCTGGTCAAGGAATTATAAAGTCATCTTGTATCCCATCCGTGGGCACAGGACATTACAGAAATAAGGCTGATGGAAATGGTCACATGGGATGACCAAGTGGCATCATTAGCCTCTTCAATCTGCCACATCCCTAATGTCATCGCCTTGGACGGGCAGCTGCCAGTTAGAAGGGGCTGGACCTCCCCGGAAACAGGTGTCTTCTTTTCCAGGATGCAAGTGAAGGCCTAAGATACTCTCTATAATGTCAGAAAGCACATTCTTAGAAACACATGCCTGATTTGCTAAACGAGGACATGTGGTCTCAGTCCCCTAACCCATTTTTAGTTTGGGTTCTGCATCAGAAAGTGTGACAATTTTTCCAGATCTAAACTTGAGTGATCCAGAAAGGAACAGTCAGGAAATCGAAAGAGAAGCATAGAGGGAACATGCTATTTTTGTGGAATATGCACTTGGCCACTTTATTTCCCCCTCTTCAAACACTTAGTGGAAATTCCTTGCAGTTAGGATAAAATCTAAATTTTCTGACACGGTTTAAAGCCTCCCAGGCTATGACATTTAGACCCTTCTCTGTTCCGAGTCATCGCTCTTCCACTGGTTGCTGAAATACTCTATTATTGTCTTTCATCTCCCACTTCCCCACCACACACCCTGATCGTAGGACATACTGTGGCCTCCGCTTGAAACACTCTCCCTGCCCCTTTGTTGACCCTACTGACTCCTCCTTCATGACAGCTCAGGTGTCATTCCCAGAGGGAAGCACTCCCCACCACCTCCAATCTGACACAGGTGCACCCTGTGCTCTCATATCAACCTGCATTTCTCTCATCAAAGCATTTATCATCCCACATTGAGAATCACCACTCATCAAACTGTAAACACAGAGGGGAAGGCTGAGATTTCTGTATACTTTGTTCGGCATTACGCCTTCAGTTCTGGGAAAGAACCCGGGTATCACAGGAACTCAGACAATTTGTAGAATGAAGGACAAGTTGAGTGAGTGAGCAAATAAATGGATAAATGAATCAGTTATTGAGTGAATGAGTGAATTACTGAGTGAGTGAATGGATAGACAATGGAAGGAACTAGGTGTTTTTCCTGAAGTGGAAAAAAACAATTAAAAAAGAACAAATAATTGCCTTAAGTATGGAAAAGATTATCTTATTAAAAGAGACAGTAGGTTTCTTTTGCTCCAGATGGCAGAGTTAATCCCTAAAGCTAGAAGGCACTTGCAGTGCAGTTTCTGCTCCAAGAATTTTTCTAAAACCAGAGCACCCTAACAACGAAGGCGCCCACCTCGGGCAGACGCGCAGCAGAGAAAGGGCGCTCTAGGGCAGCGTGGGGGCTGGGGCTGCTGCCCGGCCAGAGTCAGGGACTGTGGAGGGGGCATTAGGGGCTGGGAAGATCTGCTATTTAAAGGCGATTAGAGGAGACAGCTTACTTATCACTTATTCAGTCAGTGAACGCTCACTGAGCACCGGTGGCCAGGTACTGCGGAGACACTGGAGGTTTAAAGTTGAATGAAATCTGGTCACTGGGACCCTGATGCTGAAGCACATACTCACGCTCTAAACACGCAGGGGTGTCTGACCTGTGACCTCCAGGTCACATAGGGCCCAGGATGGCTGTGAGTGCGGTCCAATACAAAATCGAAAATTTACTTAAAATTTTTTTGTTTTTTGCTCATCGATTTTTGTTAGTGTTTGTGTATTTAATGTGAGGCCCAAGACAACCCTTCCTCTTCCAGTGTGGCCCAGAGATGTCAAAAGGTTGGGTTCCTCTACTGAGAATTTCCTCGTCTACAGACACATCGACACAGAGTGTGGGGACACTCCCATGATACACGTATACGTGCGGGAGAGGAGGGAGGCCAGGAAGAAGGAACCCTAGCCCTTGTGGTGGAGGCAAAGAAAGGAGGAAGATACAAGGGGAGCTTTCAATAGGAGGGGCTAACTGGACTAATCCCCAAAATGTAATACAGTAGGAGCGAGGCAGGATGTGCCAGTGGAGGCAGTGAGGGGAGCGATGGGAGAAAGAGACATGACATGTTAGACACAATGAGCAAACTGGAGTGGAACTAGAAAACTGAGCCAGTGTCCAGAAACTCAATAACCTGTCATGTTCGAAGATTACAACATAACATGGCGTAGATTGTTTTGCAAAGCACTTTCACCTATGTTATCTCATTTGTTGCTCACAACCACCCTGTCTTTATGGTAAGAGAGATGCTGTGGTCATGTACAGGCAAGAAAACTGGAATTTGAAGAAGATATTGGGCTTGCGGAAGATTCCACGGTTAACAATCTGCATGGTAGGAATTTAAACACAGGTTTTCAAGCTCAGAAGCCCAAACCACGACTTCCCTTGAAATGCAATGATCCCAGTGCATTTCAAGGTGTCCTTATAGGTTAGAGGGGACCAGCCTTCTGATAGGTTCTGGAATATGCCAGGCTCTTGCTTCAGGGCCCCAGTTTTTATTGCTTCTTTTGCCTGAATTGTTATTCCCAAGCAAGGGGTAGTTCCTTCTTAATGTCTGAATACTGGATGAAATGTCTCTTTCTCAGAGAGGACTTCCCAGACCATTCTGATGAACGTGCCCTCTCCTATTCTACTCTTTATCACAGCACCATTTCACAATCTATATTTACTTTTTAATGTAATGGTTTGTTATGAACTGAATGTTTGTATACCCCGATATCTGTCTGCTGAAGCCCCACCTCCAAGATGATAGTATGTGGATGTGGGGCTTTGGGGAAACGACTAGGTTTAGATAAGGTAGGGACCCTCTGATGAGATGTGTCCTTATGAGAAAAGGAAAAGAGGCCGAAGCCCTCTCTCCTTCTCTCCCCACCATGCGAGGACAGCAGAGAGGAAGCTTGGAAGCCAGGAACAGAAGCTGCGAGCACCTTGACCTTGGACTTTCCGGCTTCCATGACTGAGCAATAAATGTCTGTTGTTGAAGCCAGAGTCCAGTGTTTTGTTATGACAGTCCAAGCCAACTAACATACGGTTTGTACACTGCTTGTTTGCTCCTCCACGTTATAAAATCCCCAAAGCTGGGACCACACAATTCTTAAAAGGAAGGCATCACAGCTCTCGTCTACCTCTATTTTCCCAGTGCCTAGAAAGGAAGAATGACCAGCGTTTGGGAGTTTATTTGCCATAAAAGTATATATTAACTGGTCCAGTTATTTCCTCAATTTCCCCAACAGCTCAAATCCCATCATGTTCAAATTAGATCAGATAATGTCCCTGGAGCTTTAGACAGCCATTCCACAACTTTCCAAACATCAGGCCATCCAGCCCCAGGCCTTCCCAACGTCAGCACATCTTACCTTCACTGCCCTTCCACTGCCCTGTTACGACATGACTCTCAACCTTGTCGCCATCCATGATTTTCTAACATCAGAATCGTAAGCACTGGTATCAGCATTCTTCAACTGCCCCTACTTGTGGTCTCTTAAGCCCTCATTCATTCAACGCTTGAAAATTTCAAGCTCTTGTAAGCCCTCTTTATAAGTGAGATCTCTTCAGACCTCACTCTTAAACAAATGTGGCTTCATAATCAATCGGCTCTCTCAAAAGTTGATTAACTATGGCCCATGGAACAAATCCAGCCTGAACCTTTTTTTTTAAATTTGCTTTTTAGAGAGAGTGGGGGAGAGAGAGAGGGAGAGAAACATCAATGTGCAAGATACATCGACTGGTTGCCTCTCCCACGCCCTCAACTAGGGAACCTGACCCACAACCCAGGCCTGTGCCCTGGCTGGGAATCCAACTGGTGGCCCTTTGGTTCGCAGGCCGGTGCTCAATCCACTGTGCCACACCAGCCATGGCTAGCCTGCACCCATTGTAAATTAAGTTTTACTGGAACACAAACATGCTCATCCATTTACATATCTTCTGTGGCTGCCTTCGTGTGACAACGGAAAAGCTGAGTAGTTGAAGCAGAGGCTGTGTGAACCCCAAAGCCTAAATTATTTACTATCTGGTCTTTATAGGAAAAAAAATATCAATCTCTGATCTAAAGCAATGATCTCCAAAGTGAACAGTTTCGAGTGATTCCTTGGTATTGAAAAGAAAATTTTAGAAATTCTGTTTCTAGTTATTGCTGCCTAAAAGAAAAAGAAAATTGAGTTTTCCTTATCCTTAGTTGCACATTAGGCACGGACGGGCTCGCTGTATGAAGGAGACAATCATATGTCATAGGAAATAGAGAGGATGCTTGCAGGGAAGAGAAGGTCTACTGTCTGAAGAGGTTTCCAGGGGTATCTCATTCAGCCGGCCACTGTCAGCATCTTGTAACACTGTATAGTTTACATGTGCCTGGGTATGCTAATTTAGATAATGATTAACAGTTACACCTTAAATAAATGAGCAAGTATCTTCCAAATATCCCTGAAGAGAACGAGAGATTGAAGATTATACTAATGATGCAAAATATAGGCAAATAATAAGAACCTGGAAGGGTACGAGCCATATTGTAAAGTATACAAAACAATAATGATATAATCAGAGGTGACAAGAAGTCAGTGGAAAAAGTCCTAAATTATCAGGGAGACTATGTGATACGTGAATTTACTTCTACTCTCATTAATGTCGAAATTTATGCTACTGTTAAATGTGCCTTGAGCAAGGATAACATGAAGCCATTACTATTAACAAGACGATTAAATTTCAGGATCCACAACATGAAAGCACAGCTCTCTAATCTAGGGGTTATTTTTAAATCATTTAATATTTTATCTAATGCTTTATTAAATTGTACTACGCTCTCTGATATTCAGCAATAGTTTTTGAAGTTTCTTAATGAGATAGAAGTTTCATGCCACTGGTGAAACACTTTTGCTTCTTGTCACAATTTTTTAAGTTAAAATAATAAATGGTAAATGATGTGATGATAAAATGCATTTCACTTTCAGCAAGTACTTTCAGAAAATTTCAATAAATAATTCTGTGGAGGTTTGTTATGTATGCATTATGTGAAAATGTGGATGTTTCTGAATGTCTCACCTAATGGTATTTTTTCTAGATTCTGTGTTAGAAGTGAAATAATAATAATACAGCGGGTCACTAAAATAATGAATCAAATGACAATACCTGTTCTCTACAGAAAATTACTTCTACAACAACAACAATAATCATCACAATATTGGTAATTATTTTTACACAAATTGTTTTAGGTTCAATCACTATTAGAGCAGTGAAACGAAAACCACAGCAACTATCAATCTAATGGATTCCAGAGGGTATTTCCAGAGATCCTGCCACAGCTAAAAAGTATGTCCTGCCATCACTTGTATTCAAATGAGTAAGCGAGGCCATCCCCCAATAAGAGAGCCAGAGGTGCTTAAAGGGCTACAAGTATCCTTCCCATTGAGGAATGGTGCTCGTCTGGTGAATGATGATGATGACACGTGACCTTTAACACACAGGTTATCTTAAGTATAGTTTGCAAAAAGTTTAAGAAACTGACACTATATATTGAAGATTTCCAACTGATTCTAAACAAAATGCAACCAAACTAAGAAGACTGATTCGCAATAAAGTTACTATTGTAGATTACTTGATATGGATTCTAAGTTATTCCTCAAAGGAGAAAACATTTCTAAACTGATTTTATACTGCAATGCTGAGTGTTTTAATTCATCATCTGCTTAATCACAAAACCTTTGAAACTTATTCAGTTTTTCCTCTGTCTTATTGTTTCTGTCTCTCCCTCTCCTTCCTCTTCACTATGCATTTCAAATACTCAAAGAAATATAGAAAAAAGGTCAATAGGCTCCCGTGTACCTATCACTCACCTACAATTATTATTAATTCACAGCCGCTCTTGTTTCATTTGTACCCACACAAACTCTCATCCTAACATTGGTTAATAAGAAGAAAATCCCAGACGTTGCAATATTTCACTCAAATATTTCATTGTGCATTTTAAAACACAGAGGTTTCTTTTTTTAAAAAGTGTAACTATAATACCTTTATCACACATAGAAAATTAATAACAATCCTCCCTAGGTCTCTTAATCAAGTATATTTACTGTTAATACAATAAGTTTTTGTACCATCAAAATTTGTACTCATAGTATTAGCAAAAACCCCAAAGACTCTTATCTTTAATGTCGAATACTTTTACTGAATTTGCAGTAGCATTCATAATAATATAATACATCTATTTGGAAAGAATGCACTTCCAAACTCTTTACTTTGATTCTGTGAATTGAATAAAATAACTGAATAATTATTGGAATTATTTTAACTGATTTTCTATTCGAAATCTCTCTTGATATAATACTAAAGTGAAAGCTGATATCATTTTCTAGTTTACTGAGCTCTTGTTATGTTTATGAAAGCAACACACATATAGTCATTATTCAGTTTTCATAAGTGCACAAGGAAGTATGGAATTGCAGACAAGCAAAATTAATTCAGAAAATGGAACCATTAGATCTAAATGAAAAGTCATGCTTCTTATAATGATACAGAAACATATCTTATTTAAACAGAGACTTCCTAACATAACTTCTGTCTTTTGAAGTAGACGCTTACATTTCTTCAGCAGATCTGAATGTCCCAGTGTTCAAACGGTCGGTGGTATCGCTCCTGCCCCTCCGAGGGAAAGTGAGTGTGAACCACCATGTTGTATGTGCCACATGTTTGTCATCATCTCTCTTGATAAATGTAAACCCAATCTTGAATATTTAGAAAACTAATTTGTCAAAAGATTTTGTTGAAAAATTTAAGTTAATAAACAACAAAATTAATACACTGTAGATTTAGCTCCTGCAACTCACGATAGCAGGGCATTGGGGCTGCTCTCCATCTCCTCAGTCCCTTCCTCCCCACACCATGGCAAGTGCACCTACCCTATAGCTTCCCACGCTTCCCACTGACTCTCTGGATGGGGTTTTGTACATTCGCAGGTATTGACATAGGATCTGGCACAAATGGCTAGTTCCACAGGTGACTAGTGCAGGCAACATCACTGAATAGTCCTCCTTCTACCAGGGGGCAGCCAGAAGCGATGTGCTGCCCCTAGCGACTCTCATCCAAGAGGAATTTATTTTACCAGCAAGTACCCTAACTATACTTGGAAGGAAGCTATTGATAACACTGGATCTGGAGGAGGTCAGCAGAGAACAGCGAGACCTCTGTTCCCTGAGTGCACCTCACACGACTCTCAGAAGAGACCATGGCAGAGGCTGGGTAAACAAAGTGAGAGACTATGAAACTCATCCTGAAGTGATCAATGCGAATTAACAATGCTTCGCTTTACAAAAGAAAAACTATGGGACAAATGCTAAAGCAAAGAGAGCACTAGAACAATACAATACGCATGAATGAGACTATATCAGGAAAACTAGGATGTATGGTCACTTACTCTTCAAATTTCCATGAATAAAAAATGCAGAGACTGCTCCAACCAGCTTGTTTGGCTCCTGGATGGGGAAACTATTGGTTACAATGAGATGTTGAGATTTCTTTGAGTAACTTTAACCAAGAATGGTTGATTCTAACATTCAACTAAATGTTAGGTATTAAGGGAAAAACAATTTGAATAAATTACTTCTTACTACAGTGAGAATGACTGATAGACAGTACTCCTCCCAGTGTCGGCTTCTCTTTAGAACCTTCAGGTCAATTTTCTTTTTCTCCCTGGTATAATTTCAGGATAAGTTTAAACAGAAATCCTTATTGAGTTCCTGAAACCATCTGACTTAGGCCACAGCCTATTTTTTATTTTCCAAAATAAAACAGTTGCACCAAAAACCAAAATAGCTGCATCTTCCACTGTGCTAGGAGCAGTTAAAAGGAACAGTTTCCACTTCGTCTTCTACTTGTCAGCCTCAGGCTTGCGGGTATCAGCATTCTCTCTGAAAATGTTCCAGCAATTCATTGTAGCTTATTAGGACTCTGAGAGATGCTTATCCACCTAGCGGTCGTGAGGGTACGGGATCCTGACTTCTTACTCTTTCCCTTCCTGTTACCTTTCCTTTACTCTTCCTTTTGCCTCATGAAGATTAACCCAGGATGGGAGTGAAGTATCCAAGAACCTCAAGTACAAAGGTTCCAGCTCATAAAAACTGCATCGTACATGTCACGTGTTGCCACCACAATCAGGGACAATGCTTCCACCAGAGGGAAGTGATCAGTTTGTGCCTTAGGTCTTTGCCTGGTGGCAGTTTTGGATCATATTGGAAAATTGCACGGTAGATAGAAATAGTGCGAAGAAGAGAAATAACATGTCATACACACTCACCAATATGTGACTAAGCGTCACCTCCTTTAATCCTCATACTTTACAGGCAGAGTGAATATGATTAGCCAAATTTAATCAAGGATGAAACTAAGCCTGAGAGCCCATAGGGTGAAATGGAGCAGGGAATCCATTAAAGACGAACCTCAGAAAATCTCCCATTCTATGGGCTAGGGACACTTTAAAATCCATTTGTGAAAATTGTTCTTTCTCATGGGAAAAACTAGTTTGTAACAGTTTTGCATTTTGCCTGAGCCTTGTGCTTCTGGAAGAGAGCAATGATTAAGAAATCCTCCCATTCTTTCGTGTTCTGGGAAACGGCTTAGCCCAAAGAGTCCCCCTTCCTTCCCCACGTGAGTCATCTAAGAATCCCGGCTGCCCTCACTGTTCACCTGTGTTCAGCTCTGAGACCAGACACACATCCTTGAACTGCCAATCTTGGCTTCATCACTGATGAGCTGAACTGTTTGTCCCCACTGATCTACTGGGAGAGTAAGCCTATCAACCTGAGTTGATCAAATTTTTTTTTTTGGGTTGATCAAATTTTGCTTCAGCTTTCATCTTCTCCTGAGACCCCTGAAATTTGTTCCATTTTCATTCTGAGCCAGCATATGTCCCCTCCCCACAACCTCCACCACCCCTTAGTGACCCTTCTCAGAAATAGGCTGGCCTCAGGGTAAAACACTCTCAGACCTACAGTCCAATGAGACCTCCTATGTGTCTCACACCCAGTTCCTTCAATCCCTGATAATTCCTCCTGATAAAAGAAAAACCTTTTCTGCCCGGAGGTTTGAGAGGCTTGTATTATCTAGAGTCAAACAGTTCTCCCTATTAACAATAATTTCTCTCCTCCTCTCGCAATAACCCTTTCAAATAAAATCTCTACTTACCCAAGTCTAGATTTGTTTTTGTTTCAAATACATTTTATTTTTTTATAGCAGTTTTAGGTCCCCAGAAACAATGAGCAAAAAGGACAGAAAGTTCCCAGCTATCTCCTACCCTCCCGCCCACCCCACACAGGCCAAACATCCAACACTATCACATCTCCAACTAGAGTGATGCATTTTGTTACAACTGACAAACCTACGCTGACACATCATAATCATTCAAAGTCTGCAATTTACCGAGGCTTCACTTTTGGTGGTGCACACGCCATGGGTTTGAGCAAATGTGCAATGACACGCGCCTTTCATTGTAATACCATACGAAATGGTTTCCCTGTCCTAACGTCCCTCCCTGTTCCTCCTGTTTCTCTCTCCCTCCTCCCTAACCCCTGACAATCACTGACTGATTCTTTCACTGTCCCCACGGTCACGCCTCTTCCAGAATGTCACATGTAGCCATTGCGACTGGGCTTCTTTCACTTAGTAATATTCTGAATTTGTTTTCTTATTTGGCAATTGATGACTAAGAACACTAATCCTGAGTCTCATATTCTAAGACACCGAATTTATATATCTAAATGATACATTACGCACATTGCAACAAGGAAAGGGAACAATACAGCATCTGCAAAGGTGCTTCGGAAAAGGGCTAGATAGAAACTGTGCTCATCTGCGGTTTAATGATTCTATTAGAGGCTGCAGAAGGAGCTCCCAAATGAAAGAAGATAGCTCAGACCGGAAGCTGCTTCATGACCAATATTTCTACCCAGGGGAGGTACTGGCGTGGATCACTGGTCACACACTCCAGGTCACACACACAGTTCTTGTGGGCATAGGTGGGTTCTCTGTGAGGCTAATGAAGCAGAAGTTTCTGGACCTGTCATTTTGAAGTCACCCCTCATTATGACTAAAAGAATGAAGGGTCAGATGAAGTCAGGAGTAAAACTTTAGCAAAACTCCCCCTAAATGGAAATGAGAAGGCCAAGGGAATGGAAACCCCTTCTATCATCATCCTTTAAATAAAACCATGAGGGAAAAGATATGAATGTCTCCGATTTAGACACATAAAAAAGGAGGCTAACATGAATTCAATTTTTTTATTTTTTAATTATATTTTACTATTTATGCTATTATAGTTGCCCCAAGTTTTCTCCCTTTCTCCCCCTCCACCCAGCCCCCCCACCGATGAGGCTAACTTAAATTTAATTCCTTATCCCAGTATGGCATCTGTAAATGGCAGAGGTACCCAGGCCAGTCTGGCCCTGGACACCGTGCTCCCTCGGCCTGTCAGAAGTACATTCACAATGGACAAAGTGCCACCACCTGTTTTAGCTCATTCCCCTCTGTTGGGCACCCCTGACAAGGGGTGGTATGTTGGAGAATATCCTGAACATTTGAATCACTGCCACTGGTGGCCGAAAATTCTCTCTGTGCTCACTGTGTGTCAGTAACTTACTCCTGGAAGCTGGGAGTGGAAATGCTTATTTCACTGGGTTGTTGTGAGAATCAGATGAGAAGCTGAGTGTTACATCCCTGGCACCTAGTCGTGTGCTAATAGGACAATGACATTTAATAATCTTTTCTTCCCCATTATTTTATCTGCAGAGAGATCTCATTATTCCCTTCTACATATGAGTAAACTGAGGAAAGACTGGATAATGTGTTCACAGTAATTAGACCTTGGTTTTGAGCTTAGAACTTTTGATACAAAGTCCGGTCTTTTTCTTTTTTCCTTCCATCTGAAGAAATGCTAGGGCATATCCACATATATAGAACTAGACTTAAATTTTGGAAGACCCTAAAAAAAAAAAAGAAAGATTCCCTGCTTTTGCGGAAATTCAGTTGTGCAGAACCAAACCGAAAGCCCATCTGGATCCTGGAACTCCCTTTGCCAAGGTGTGGCCGGCAGGGGTGTCAGAGGGGCCGAAGCCTGTCTCACCCCAGGCCTCTGCTTCGCAAATGAGGCCCGGAAGCCCCAGCAGAGAGGAGACGGACCTCGCCCAGGATTTTGCAGACCATGTTGGTCTAAACCTCAGTGTCACCTGGCATTTTCCCAGACATCCGAGAGGACGCTTTCTCCTTTGGGTAGTCATATGCTTAGGGTTCCCTTTGCTCATGTGGGGGCACGTGTGGTGCTCCTTCAGAAGGACGCCTCCGGGCCATCGGTCTGGTCCATTTACCCCCTGGTTTCTCTGATTCGGCCTAAGGTTTCCCAGCTCCCACACCTAACTCCATCCTTTCCCTAAATGTCCCTGTGCCTCGGACTAGATGGAGTAAACACATCGAGATGAGATTGGGGTGCACAAACATGGTGCTCTTTAAAATTAAACTGTGAGGCTGGACTCTTCTTTCGTTTCACCAAGGACCCTTCTCCACCTCTGCAGTCAGAGATACCCTTATAAGTTCTAATGATTTCTGAGATGATAATAATAGTTAGATGGTAATATTATGCTAATTCTGCTACAAAAACAGACCAGGTGTCTCTAATGCATTCACTGCCTCTTGGTACTCTGTTTAGTTCAGTGTTCCCATCAGTGCTGACAACATCCCTTGCAAAACTGTCCCCATGGACCATTCTGTCATCATCAAATAGTATCCACAGAAAACAGATTAACTAGACACCTGTAGACAGGCTTCTCTGGGTAACTTCCAAGGGATAATTCATTAGGAGAGACAAAAAACATTATATATATATATATATATATATATATATATATATATATCAGAGAAATTTGTAAGATGTCATCTCTTTGGAGGAATAAACTACTTTTTTTCAACTCAATAACTTATAATTTAATCTCTTGGCAATGTGCAGAATCAATTCAAGTACTTGTGGATACCAGTATCTACTGTTGCAAATTCAAAGAAGAAAAACAAGGAAAGGGTTTAGTGGCTTAGATTCCTGGTTACTTGGTTTAGTGGAAAATAACATAGGCACTGGGATAAAACAGACCTGAATCAAAGACCATATAACCCTGGAACAGTCTTCATTTAATCATCCCTAAAATTGGTTTATTAACAGTGTATGCCCTCTGGGCCACTGAGGGATGAGATTTCATATGCATGTGTATATATTAGATAAAAATCTTGCACATAGTAGGTCCCGAAACAATTTCAGTTTCCTTTCTCTTCAGAAAGGTTTAACTTATTTGTGGGTTGAAAGTCCTGCTACTAGGCTACTACATTAACTCTTTCCAGGTTATCCTTTGATTGAGTTAGGGGCGAACGTTAGGCAGAGAGGAGGGTTTCTTTGAAGGTCAAATTCATATTTCTGCTCTGGAACTACCTGCTTGAGTCCGTAGCTTTCTTTATGCTCGCCTTCTTTCCTGAGTTTATAAATGTGAGTGCAACTGATTTCCATAACAACTTTCAAAAGTAATATTTTTATCATGCCAGTTTTTAAAATGAGGAAACTGAGGCACTGACAGTAACACAGCCACGTCGCCAAGTTAGGGATGATGTAGTCAGAATTTGAACTCAGGAAGGAAAGCTTTGCTCGTTATTACGCCACTTTACTGCTTTCATTGGACTTCTACTACAAGAAAAATAAAGTTAATAGTCTTCTGTACCCATATATTTTTCACTTACTTCACTATATACAGTATTACATGATAATACTACATGTTCTGTTTAGCTCTCTACCATATGTTCACATATCCAACCGAAGATTTTAAGGACTGATGAGTTAATGCATTTAGAACTGTGTCAGGCACATGTCTATGCTCAGTAAAGAGAGAGTTTTTATTATTATGTGTGTCCATATAGGAATTTTACTGCCTTATTTTTATATAGAAATATCCAGCTTCTATGTATTTTTACATATACTGACTGATTTTCAACTTTAAATAACAATGAGGTAAATATACCTGTTTTTCAGATTCAATGATTAGAATATACTATAGGTTGAATTATGTCTCCCCAAACCGATATGTTGGAGTCCTAACCCCCGCTTCCCAAGGATGTGATTTTATTTGGAGATAGGATCTTTCAAAGGTAATCAAATGAAAATAAGCTCACTAAGTTGGGACCTAATCCATATCAATTGGTATCCTCATAAAAAGGGGGAATTTGGACAGGGAGGTGCATAGGGAGAAAACAATGTGAGGAAACATATGGAGAAGAGGGCCGTACATAAGCCAAGGAGAAAGGCCTGAAGCAAATGCTTTCCTCGCAGCCCGCAGAAGGAACTAAGCACAGTGACATCAGCGAGACGGCAGACCAGGAGAGCCCCAGGTGACGTCCCCCCACGGGCAGCCACAAACCAAAATGCCACAGTGGGAGCTTTGGGATCCAGGCTGACAACCCAGAAGTGATGGACACATTCCTAGAAACATACACCCTGACAAGACTAACTCATGAAGAAACAGAAAATCTAAAAAGGTCAATGGGTGAGGGGATTGAATAGGTAATTAAAAACCTCCAGGACCAGATGGCTTCACTGGTGAATCATACCAAACATTTAGAGGAGAATTAATGCCAATCCCTTTCAAACCCTTCCAAACTCATTCTATGAGGCCAGTATTACCTAGACATGTAACATATCTGTACATATTGTTTTCATGCATGCAAATCCAGGCCTTGAAAGTCATAGCATGTACAGATTTAGAAATGATTAATGGTAGACTAATGAGATTGTATAAGTATGCAGTCCATGAATAGAATTTGATAAAAAATGAACTGTTAGTCAGAAGATATTGCATTTTGCCAAAATGCCATTCCTGTAAGGGCATCACATCCCATTATCAGCTCAGCAGCATCAATCATGTGGACACCACTGTCAAAGGTGTCACTAGAGTGACTGTAAATACTGATAAGCTAACCCAGTTCTTTTACGGGGTTTATTTTAAGCTGCCTTGGTTCTTGGTCTCATTCTGAATCTTGAGAGCTTTTCTTGGAAGAGCAGTTTTCTCACATGGTTCAGGACCTAACATCTGTTGCCCTGAAAAATCCTCCAACATCCAGCATAAGTTCTCCTCTTCTAGAAGGATGTTCACATAGCCCACGTGGGACATATCTTTGTGTTCTAGGCTTTACTAGCTCTATCTGCAAACAGAAGATTGTTAGTCTGGTTCCTAGTGTGTAATGACACTAGACGGGGAGGTCACGGCTGAGATTCTCTAGTAGCTGCAGGCCCAAGACCTACAACTTTCAGGAGAGAGTATATGACATGACTTCGGAAAGCTTGGAATCCATCCCAGCACTGTCATAGTTTGACCATATGTCCTTAGGAAATCATTTACGTACTTTGACCTTTTTTCCCTAAAGAATCCAGTTCACAGAATTTTGGCAAATATATAGACCCCTGTAAGCCATACACAGGTATAGCACATTCCCATCACTATAGATAGTTTTCTCGCGGCTCTTTCCAGTCAGTCCCCTCCATCTACAAAGAGATAATCCCTTTCCTTACTTCTGTCACCACAGACTTGTTTTGCCTGTAAAGACTTCATATAACATGTACTCACTGTGCCTGGTTTCTTTTACTCAATGGAATGTCTGTGATATTGATCCATATTATTGCATGAGCAGTCGTTTTCCCCCTTTTATTGATGAATAAAAGCCCTTTGTGTGTGTGTGTGTGTGTGTGTGTGTGTGTGTGTGTGTGTGTGTATCTGAACCTTTCTTAGTTATTAAAACAAGTAGAATAATCTGAACTTGAGGCCTAGATCCACTGCTATTAGGTCTGTGACTTTAGATACGGTGTTTGGTCCTTCTGACTGTTCCCTTACCTATGTAACACTGAGGATGACCTCAGCCCTCCCTCCCTGTTTAACAGCTTGTAATAAGGATTAATGACACTAAAGGCCTCTCCTACACCATACTAGTTCACTCATCATTCTCTCTATCCTGCCTAGATTACTGGTAAACCACACACAAATGAGTGTAAAGAACACTGTATTTCTACGATGTGTAGAAATCAATGTAAAGTACAGCACACATTGCTCTGTATCTGGCTTCTTTTGTTCATCAAAATGTCTGTGAGATTAATCTGCATTAGCCTACCAACTGATCTTCCAGCTTCCATCGTTCTTCAGTCAGCAGCCAGGAAGGATGAATATTTAAGTAGGGTGTGTCCTTCCCTTCCTTAAAAACCTTCAAGGACCCCCCGTTTCACTTGGAATAAAATAGAAATTTTGCCCATTCCTACCTGGATCTACCTCCCCCTCCCCGTCCTGTTGTCACTGCTCGACACTGTCATTTTACTCACTATACTTTGTTCCTGAGTCTCCACCTGAAGAATGCTTCTCCTTCCTGTTACAAAGATGCTTGTTTCTCACATTCACATCTTGGTTTGAATGTCACTTTCTCAGGGAGGCCTTCTCTGACCTTTCCAACTCTCTAAGGTAGAGGTTCATGCTGGACACATGAAAATTGCTCAGTAGTCACTTGTTGGGTTAATAAAAGGGGGAGTGAGAGTGTTTTGTAGACTATAAAAACATAAAATGCACATAGACATTTGTTAGTTTTTTTTTTTTTCAGTTGTAAACTCACATAACAAAATACATACTCATAAAGTAGACCAGGTCTTTGTGGTCACCATGAAAACAGGTTGGCCTACACTTTGCATTCCATGAGCTTACATTTAAAATGTGGAATAAGAGAAAGGAGACTGGAAATTATCTAATGATCTAGAAAAACGGTAACTGGGAAGCACATTAGCCGAGTGTTCTGGGGGTGGGTGTGCAGCATGTAGGAGGCTCCCGATAAGTGGGAAATAGAGGGAAATCTTGGTGTTTACCAGAAGAATGAATCTTGGTTTCATGAGATAATGGGTGGGCAATGACGATAAAATTACTATTGTTGATTTATTTTTCCATTTTATCTTTATAAATCAGAATATCAGCATATAAATTATAAGTAAATAAAATTTAGTATGATAATCTCCTAAATAAATTTCATTTTCTTTCTCTTGAAATTAATGTTCTGTCCTCCTGCTCTTAAATATGCTGGCTGGTCTCACTGTGTACTCAATACTCCAGGCCAATGAACAGCTAGTCTTTAGTTTTCCTGTGTTCCCACCATTCTCACCTAAAGAGTACTGTTGTTCATTCCCAAACTTGTATGTTCATGTTGTACTTATTTTTTATAAATTGATAAAATATGAGCAGAAAAAAAGAGTTGTTTCAATGAAAACTATGTTGATCCCTGGCCAGTGTGGCTCAGTGGTTGAGCACCAGCCAGTGAACCAAAGGGTCGCTGGTTCGATTCCCAGTCAGGGCACTTGCCTAGGTTGCAGGCCAGGTCCCCAGTTGGGGGCATGTGAGAGGCAACTGCACATTGACGTTTCTCTTCCTCTCTTTCTCCCTCCCTTCCTCTCTGTCTAAAAATAGATAAACAAAATCTTAAAAAGAAAAGAAAAGAAAACTAAGTTGAACATTTTGAGAAAAAAATCATTAAGGGTGATTTATAACTTTTTTTTCTGAAATACATATGGGCAATACAGTTCTTGAAGATTTGGATGAGACTGTAAAAATCTAGACATATTATACATTCAGATAGGTTTAAGTGTCTTTAAGTCCGTCCATAGTTTAAGGAAATTTAAATAGAAACTCAAATATTTGCTTTTAGGCAAGTTATTTTTATGAAAGAAAAATTCTGCATTTATTTCAAAAGGTTTGCAAACAATACAATACACAGATGATGTATTATAGTATTGTACACTTGAAATCTCTATAATTTTATTCACCTGAATAATTTTAATCAGGCCAATGTCACTCCAATAAATTTAATAAAATTTTTTTAAAAAGAAGAAGGGAGGAAAATGGAACTGAAAAGTGGACAAACACCACCACAAACAAAACAGACCAATTCATCTGTCTGTGAATCCAGTTTGGGTCACCCTGAGACTTTTCAGTTATAAAGAGCAACAATTCTACTTTTTTGCTTAAACCAATTTAAGTTGGGTTTTCAGTTACTGACAGTCGAAAAATCCCTACAAATTCGGGTATTTTATATACTTTACTTACTTGAAGCCCCTAATAACCCGGTAAAGAAGGAATTATTATTCCAATTTTAAAATAAGAAATCCAAGGCTTGGAAAGGTTTATTTACTTGTCCAAAGCCACAGAGAGGGTGTCAGCTCTGATTCTAGAGAATGAGGATAATTCCTACTATCTGTGACTATTTAAATTCACACACGAGATCTTATAACTACTAAAAAGAATGATTTGTTGGTCCAAAAAAATGAGCAAACAACAACTCTTCTGGATAAGGGGCCAAGGAAAGGTGTCCGGGTGGCTAGTGAGGGATGTGCTGAAAGAGTGGGACTCTGCCTGCAAGATGCCAATCCCCACGCCCCCACCCCGCCCCGACAAGCTGTCTTGCTGCTTGTTACACACGTTTCCTTCCTGGGCATTCTTCAATGTAAAGTGTAACATGCATATTATGAACTTCATCCTGTCTGGGTCTGTCCTAAAGCAGAGTCACTGCCTCTCCTGAATTCCTTTAGTCACTGGAGAGAACAACGCTTATTGAATAATGCACTTCATCCCTAAACCACCTTAAAGGGGGTCTGCTAAATGCAATAGACATTTTCAGATGATTCCTTCTGGAGCCACTGATCAAAAGTACAGCTAATGGGAACAGGTGAGTTCAGGTGATAGATCTCTTTCAAGGGACAGTGAACAAAATTCCTGTCACTAGGAAGGAAGCTGAGAAATCAGACCAAGTGCCAGACAGCCAGAGAAACCTTTTCCTCCATTTAGGCTTGAAAATAAATTTAGTCACAGTCCCCTGTAAACCTCCGACTAGACGTTACCATGTCTAAATGGATTCTACGACGTTGGCATCATGTTTCTGGGTCAGAGCTGATAGTGCCTTGTGGTGCTGGTGACTAAGGCAGGACAGGAATGAAGCTGACGGGGCCAGGAAAACATCAAAAATCCCCCAGCATCAGAGCGGAGGGGAAGAAAGTCAGCCCTCACCAGGCAGAAAGGAGGCGATTCTCACAGAGCTGCTGTGTGGATGTCCCTTGGAGGGAGTGCTTCGTTTCACTTGGCTTCCATGCCAATCAAAATGCCCCTTTGGCAGTGGATAAAATAAAATAAAGAAGGCAGAAATAAATGCCAAAACAAATTCATGCACAGAATGACCTTCCAAATGCTGCAAGGCCCAGCTAAGCTGGCCTCCACCAAAATGAACTAAAAGGGCAAAGAAAAAAAATCTATATTTTCACTTCAACTAGAAAAAATTTTTTAAATGAGCTGGAGTACAAAAATATTCACCAATCTCTTCTTTCTTATGTGACCTAACATTCAATGTCTGTCTCACAATGTGATAGGTATTTTAGATGTATTTTTCTCATATTATTTCATAATAGCATTGTGACATGGATGTCATTGTCTCTAGTTCATGTTTAAAAAAATTAGTAAGAGGTTAAGTAAATTGCCCAAGGTCACACTGGAAATAAGTGAGAGTGCGATATTTATTTTGTTTGACTCTAAAATGCATCATATTTTTCCCTACAGAAGACAACCCCTTAAATTTGTATTGGAATAGGAAAAAGCCCTCCATTCAATACTTTTAAAATGGCAAGTCTTCTGTCTCTTTTGTGTGGTGTCAAGGAAGGGGCCTTATCTAAAATGGCTGGCTGGCTGCACACGGCTGAAGACAAATGTAAAAGCATACAGGTACATTTTTACACCTTTAGTTTGATGTCATTATATGAACATTGGTCCACGAGCCTAGGCTCGGGTCTAGCAGCCTAGACCTGTGACCTGCAGAGGTTATTAAAGAGAACTGACTCTTCGTCTCCCTCTGCTTGGATGCTTCCCAGAAAGGACAATGCAGCAGAGGGCCATGTGCCAAGGCATACAAGTAACTCTATATAAATAATGCCAGTAGACAAAGCTATAAAGAGTCCAAGGGCAACTAGAGAAAAGAAAACCGCCTGTCCCCAGACCTATTGCCTCATGTCAGCCTTGAAGGAAGAACGCAATAGTTCTCTCATTGTTCCAGTGTGAAACCTTGGCAGAAACCCACTTCGAGAAGAGAGAGTGCCTGTGTCGCCTTCCTTGCCCCCACAGGCTCATTTGGGACTAATCACCTTAGTACCAGCCATGGTGATGCTGGAATTGACGCAACCCAGTAGGCCTCTCTCCACAAGATGCTTTATCCTACGCATTGTGCTGTTAGATAAGGAAAGCTGTCCCTGTCTCCAGCCCACCAAACAATAAAGCACAGAGCAAGAGGTTTGAAAAGTGAGCTAACTCGAAGACTCTAGCGGCACTAGGTCATTAGATCAAAAAATCAAGAAGTGCTCAGGTTCAGGGGTCAAACGGACCTGGGTTGTAATCTGACCTCTGCTTCCAACTAGCTGAGTGACCTCAGACAAGTTGCTTAACCTTCTGAACTGCCTTGTTGTATAAAAGACAAACAACGTAACATTTTCAAAGGGAAGTAAAACAGTGGAACAGCCGAGAGCCCTATCTTCGGAGTAAAACTCACCTGGAGACAAGTTTTACAACTTGGTATCTATGTGATACTATGCTAGGCACCTAGTTCCCTCACCTTGTAAAAATCCAGCCTATATAGATACATACATATCTATGTTTGTTAGAGGTACACAGAGCAGTATCAGTGAAACTTAAAAACATGGGTGTAACTAAAGACATAAGAAACAGCTATAACATTACCACAATTCACAATTATACATTATGTAACAGCACTTTCAAACAAAAAACACCTGTCAATACAATAGAACCATTACCTGTGGGATAGGAGAAGGAATGGAAATAGGGCATGATGGGGATAAAAAAAAATTAATTAGACGAAAGAGGGCCTTGTACAGATAAATACTTTTAAAAAGTGCCAGGGACTGGGGATTGTGATGAATGCAACCCTCTGAACCAGAAGTCCCCGCAGACCAACAATAAAATCAGAGGTAATAACTGGGTGCATCTCCCAGGGCTGTCAGGGGATTAAGTGTAACAAGCTCGGGAAGGGTTTAGCAAAGTATCTGCTATGTGCCCCGTGACAATAACGGTTTTTAATAAGATCCTTGAATCTGTGGCAATTCTCCTTTATTTCTCACTATGAAGTGTGGACTGTTTTCTGATGCACATCCCCAGGTCCCCTGTTTTGAGGTTCATGCCCCCCTTTTTACAGCAGAGGAAGGCTGCAAAATTCAGGTTTTCATCTTTTTCACAATTCCAGTTTCCCAAAGTGAGAGGTACCGCACCGAATTCATGGTTCCATTTGCAAAGAACGCAAGCAAAAAGAACTCTCTGGTGTAACACAGAAGACTATTCTTTGGCCTGTAAAATTATAAAGATGGTATCGGCTAAACGCAAATTATGTTAAGTTAATCATTTCTCATCTTTCATAGTCCAAATGGCTTGGCTGGGTTACATTTATTTATGCATCAGACTAGTAAGGGGGCACAGTGGTCTTGTCCCTTCTAATCCTTTATTAAACCAAAATTAAAAATAATTTCTGAATTCCATTATTAATATCCTCCCACCGTGAAAAGTATCTCCCTCAGCAGACCCTATTGACATTCAGTCTAGACACTGCTGAAGAAACCCGCTTCATGAATATCAATAAACGTGTTGCATAGAGATGGGAGGATATTAAATTATTCCTGAGCATTTGACAGTTGACAAAATGTTAGTGTAATAATTAAAAGTGCAGGTTGTTTAAAGGCTAGGTAAGTGTCCCTCCGTGCAGCAGTGCACTTGGTCACATGAGCACAGTGCGCCTGTTAGAAGGCAGCTTCAGGAGGACGCTGGACTTTCCCTTCAGTTCATTTGGGCCTCAGATATTAGCGAATCCTCTGCAGAAAGAGAGAACAGGGCTTCCTTGCAAACTGTCATGAACAGGTGTGAAGTGATAGCTCATCGTGGTTTTAATTTGCATCCATCTGATGACTAGTGATGTTGAGCATTTTTTCATAAATAAATCAACAAACAACAAGGGCTGGCGAGGATGTGGAGAAAAGGGAACCCTAGTGCACTGTTGGTGGGAATGCAGACTGGTGCAGCCACTGTGGAAAACAGTATGGAGCTTCCTCAAAAAATTTAAAATGGAACTGCCTTTTGACCCAGCAATTCCACTACTGGGAATGTACCCTAAGAAACCCCAAAAACCAATTCAAAAGATCTTATGCACCCCTATGTTCAAAGCAGCACTGTTCACAATAGCCAAGAGTTAGAAACAGCCTAAGTGCCCATTGGTAGATGAGTGGATTAAAAAACTGTAGGATATTTACATAATGGAATACTACACAACAGAAAAAAAGAAGGAAATCTTATCTTTTGCAATAGCATGGATGGAACTGGAGACTCTTATGCGAAGTGAAATAAGCCAGTCAGTGAAAGACGAATACCATATGATCTCACTTATAAGAGAAATCTAATAAACAAAATAAACTAATAAGCAAAATAGAATGAGAGACATAGAATCATGGAACAGACTGGCAGTTATGAGGGGTGGGAGAAGGTGGGGATTGATTGAAAGAAAGTGAAGGGATCAGTCAAAGAACATACACAAAGGACCCATGAACATGGACAATGATGTGGGTGTTGACTATGGAAGTGGGATGCAGGCTGGGCGGGAGGCACAGGAGGGGAAAAATTGGGACAACAAAAAATTTTAACAGCGTTAACAGCAATAAAAAATAAAAAAACCCTTTTTTAAAAATGCCACAAACAGCTTGCTATGCAATTTAGGAAAAAATTCAAAAAATATATTTATATAATTTTTTATCTTCATTTCCTTTCTCCTCCAAGAACAGACAAATTTAAATGTTCACAGATTAAGGAGAGGGCAAAAGAAGTCTAACTGGCGGCTGCTCCCTTTATTGCCACCATCCATCCCAACCCTCGTTCAACCGCCCACGGCCACGCTCCGTACCCTCATTCGCATTCCGGGTGGTGCCTGGGCTTCAGTATTTTTTACAAGCTCCCCAGTTCTCTCTAATGTATAGTCGAAGCTGACACCTAACTAACTAAAGCAATGGTTCTCCAACTTGAGAGGGCCCAAGTTTCACCTGGGGCGCTTACAAAAAATATGTATTTCTAGGGCCCACTCTCTGGGAATCTGGGTAGTACTTGGCTAAGACACGGGGTCGGCATTAAAAAAGAACATCCAGCAATTCTGATTTGGCAGTCCACGGAGCAGGTGCTGGGAAAGCTAGACTACCTGTGTTTTTCACTTGGAGCTTAAACAAGCCCTTCACGCCAGTTGTTGCAGAAATGCAAACCAAAGGGCAGGACTACACTTTGTTGCCCTCAAGTCAGGTACACTGATGACTTTTTCAGGAGCCAACCCTAAAGAACACGTGGAAAGAGATGTAACACTTACCAAGCACTTACCATGCTCCAAGCATTTTATAAATGCTCTCTAATTTAATCCTCCAGATAGAGAGAGGTTACTTATCCTACCCAAGACCCAAATGTTGAAGACAGGAGAGCTGGAGCTCACCTGCATTCTCTCTAAATCTAAAGTCCCTGGGAATGAAGGGTAAGAGTCAGGGAGTGGGACATCTAAATACCTGTCTCCAGTTCTGACTCTTCTTCTTCCCATATGTTTGAGGCAAGCACCCAAACTCTCCCATTTTCTACTTCAGCACCTGTCCAGATTGGAGCTGGGGTGGGCTGAGACGCGGGGTGGCACCTGCTTCTGCCTGCTTCAGTAAGATCATGTGAAGGTGAAGGTGTAGGAGTTAATACATGTGAAAGCACTTGAGATACTTTCGGAAAAAAAAACAAAACTATTACGTAGATGAGGTAAGATTTAGTCCATAAAAAGAAAAAAAATGCTAACACTGTGGGACACCCCGTACAATTTGTTCATCTGTCCATTTATTCATTCATCGGATAGTATTTGAACACCTGCTGTTCATAGAACTGGGGAGTCTGGGAAAGACACCAACTCTCTACAGACACAGTATTTTCAGTTTGGGGGGAAGGGGAGGAGGTGATGTGGATGGGAGACAGTGAGGTGCAGAGGAGACAGAGTGGGAAAGAGAGGAGCAGGGAGAGGTGGGGGTGGAGTGTGGGTGCAGAGAATTAAACAGGAACAGAGTGTCTTTATGCTTGTATAAATGTTTGACAGTTTACAAAATGCTTTTAAAAATCGAGTACATTTAATTCTATCCTCAGAATTGAACATGCAGAAAAATCACCTTGAAGAATATTGTTAACATAAATTCCTGGGCCCCACCCTCAGGTGAGTCCGGGTTGAAATTGGCGGTTATAGCTTAGATGGTGGTCCATGGACAGGCCATGCTTTGAGTGGCAATGATTTAATTCTCAGTACAACATGATAAGGTAGCTAAGGCTGGCATTATGATCCCCATTTATCATTCCCATTAAACAAAAAAAAAGAAGAAGAAATTGAAGTTCAGAGAAGTCAGGGAACTAGTGTAAAGTCCCAAAGCAACCAGGTCTTTTTGATGCCAAGCCTTGCGCTCTTCTCTGTGTGAATGATTTAAGGTCAATATTCTTTGAGGTTGTACATGGGGAATCTGAATAATGACCATTGCCATCAAAGTGGAAACAGTTGCTGTGGAGACAGTTGCCATGGATACAAATATTGTCTTAATGGATTGTAAGGAATTTCCTTTAACAACATATTTTCTAAGAAATAGTCCCAACAAGATATAATCTATTTCTGCCCCTTAAGGAATCAACATTCCCACAGCAGGAGAACTAGACACCATTCTTAACTACCTCTTGGGAGTGTTGCGGGGATGAAATGAGAATTATTTTATCTAAAGTACTATTGGTAGTTCCTGACACATACTAGGTGGTCTGTAAATGCTACTTCCCATGTTTCCTTTTCCATTCTTAAACCAGTTAATAATAATTGAGCATTAATAAAATAGTGAGAACTTACCATATACCTAGGTATGAACAACTGTAGATACTTAATTTACATTCTCATTATAACCCCAGGGATCTGGTTCTGTTGGTATCCCTGCCTAATAAGTGAGGAAACTGAGGCAGAGAGTGATGAAGACCTTTCCCTATTTTCACACTAACTGGAGGGAGAGCGAGGAAGTCAACCCCGTCAACCTGCTTCCTGAACCCGCGCATCTCAGCATGTTGTGAAGTGGCTTCCCCAACTTGTTAGTCAAGATATTTCAATTAGTTAAAAGGCGAAAGTGAAGGGTTAAGATGAGAGGAGTGATTTGGCAGCTTGCTGCGGGGCCTGACCTCTTCACCAGCACCACGTGTGGCTGGTAAAGTGGTGCCCCGGGACTGTCATACAGGTTACAGAGGTGGCGTCGTTTATTTTTCTGGGACAGGGATCTAGGAGCCTGGTTCTTCCTTACTCCTCTTCTCACTTCTTTTGGTCCTGAGTCTTTTGGGCAAAAAGTACACGCTTCTGCTATTTAATCCCTGCAACTGTTTGCCACCTTACCGTCGGCTCTTGAATGGATGAAAGGCCCTCTCTCCGCCCCTCCCATTCCTCCACATGTCCATTCTGACAGCCCCGGGAAACATGTAGTTGTTGAGTGCTCTGTGTGTGTGGGCAGTGTGAGCTTCCGCAGGTGCAAGAGCAGACCCTGTGCCTTCCAGCGCTTTCTCTCTGCTGAGGGAGATAAAAAGGTACACTAAAGGAGCAGTTGCATTACTGACTGCAGAATTTCAAATTTATACGAGGGTCCTGAACAAAAGGAGCATGGTCTCATGAAAGAGTGTGAGACAAGAAGTAGACGGTGGGTTGTCCATACAGGAAACAGGGTCTGTGACGGATGTCAAGGGCAGTGTCCGTGAGTCAGTGGCCTTGGAGCTGAGATTTAAAGGTTGAACAGAAGCCAACTAGGCTACGAAGGATTGGAGAAGGGGAGAGGAGAAGTGGAACATCTTTACGGTGAGGTCAATGAACGGAAAGAATGTCTGACTCCATAAAAGAACACCAGCAGCCCCTGTGGGAAGCTGACTTCAGAGTAAAAACAACCTCAGAATATGTAGGGGCGGGGCAAAGGTAGGGTTCCAGGTGTTCATATGCAAAATAATACAACAATAAATAACAATACAAGAATAAACTCTGTTTCATGTACTTGGCAACTGTAAACCTACTTTTGCCCATGCTTGTGTGTGTGTGTGTGTGTATGCGTGCTATAGGAAGCACATAAGGTTACTCATGGATGTAATAAACATGCACTGAGCTTCTACCATGAGCCTGTGTCTGTGCTAGACGTAAGGGATGCTACAAAAATGAACAAGGTGTTTTTCTGTCCAGTGGTTGAAACTTGTTGTAAATTCCTCTAGGGTGAGGCCATACTTTACTCATCACTGAACCGTGCAGTGGGTAAGCTGTTAGTGAACATGAGTTTAATGAAAGAGCAATTTTGGTCACTAATTTCATTTTATTAATCAAATAAACACCAATGTATCCATTAATCCATATTCACTCTAAACATATATATGCATATAAATGTATGTTTGTGTGTGTATGCATACGCATACACACACACACACACCACAGGCTCGCCCCGGATTTAATAAAGCACAGTTCTCAGGGAAGGGACTTTGGCTCCAGGGGTCTTTTTAAGTAACCAGAAATGATTCATATGTATAGCTATGGTTGAGAATCTGGTTGATCTCAAGTTTAATTGAATAGGTCTGGGTTCCTGCTACAATATGCAAACACTAAAGACAGATACCATATGATCTCTCA
>PVJD01001752.1:125703-242722 GCA_004026545.1 Mormoops blainvillei
GGGGGGGGGGGGGGGGGGGGGGGGGGGGGGGGGGGAAAGTGGTAGCAGGAAAATGCTGACAAAAACAAAAAAAAAGATGGGGGAGGCTAAGAATAGTATAGGAAGTTGAGAAGCCAAAGAACTGCTATGTACAACCCATAAAAATGAACTAAGAGGTGTGGGGATGACTGGATGGGGTGCAGGGCAGAAGGGATAAAGGTGAGAAAACAGTGAGAAAACTGTAATAGCATAATCAATAAAATATACAAAAGATAAAAAATAATAAAATTACAAAAAATAAAGAAAGAAAAGAAAAATTCAAACACACTTTGAGGTCAGTGGTTAGCCACATTTTTTTCTTCCCCCTATAACTTGAGAAATACCACTATAGAATCCCAGTAGTATTAGTGAGCTCACTATGTCATACGGAGAGTGAGATGTAAGCCATCCTTAGAAGGCTGCATCAAGAATACTTTGAACTCTATACCTCTGACCCCTATAAAAGATCCCTTAAGGCCCCTTAGGGCACAGGCCCTGGTTAGGAACTGTTCCTGTAGGGAAATTCACTTGATTTCTCATTTGTCCTTGTATCCTAATGACTTTAATGAAAGCATAACTTCTTACACTAACCAAACAAAAATGATGAGCTTTAATAACAGACACAGAATCTAAAACTTGCCGAAAGAATCTGCTCTCTGCTTATGACCTTCACCCCGCTTGGTCTTTAGCCATGGCAGAAGAATGTTTAGCTTAATTAGCTAACAGTAGCTAAGTGCTTCAAGAGTGCATCAACTTGGCATTAAAGGACAATTATCCAGCATCCCTGAATTCCCAGGGCACTCGATGAACCTGAGTCATATACCTGTCCAGGAGGGGGGAAAATTAGGCCAGGGCAGAGTGCTTTGCTAAATTCCTGGAGGCCTCACAAAGACACAGCACAGTCTGCCCAGCCACTGAAGCTCAAAGAGCCGATGGTGACGAACCCATCAGGGGAGACAAAAGTGAGGAGAAGGACAAGCACCAACTCTCCCCTAGCCACCTCGCCTCAGCCACGTGAGCTCCTGGAAGAACCTGGACCCGCTCCATCTGCGACGGCCTCCATTTGTTTTACAGGAAACCCTCCTTTTTTGAAAGAGAGATGTTAAGCTTTCCAGTGCCTCCAGCAAAACATGTTAAAGCCGTGATTCCAAGGGTGTGGATCCCATGAATCTGAAGGCGCTCTGGTTTCGGTGGGAATACTGAAACCTTTCTTGGCTGACGCATCTAGGAATTAAGGAAGCGTGACAGCTTTGAACCGTTGTCAAAAGCCGCATGGAGCCTCATTTCTGGAAGGGGTGTTCCATTTTCTGTGATTTACTTTGGAAGCATTTCCTTTTGCCTCCTTCCCTTGTTACCTCCACCTACTTTTCTTCTACTCCTCTTTTGGCTCTGCCAGGGATGGTTATAATACCAGGAATGTGCAGACAAAATAATTCAGGGAATCTGACCATCATTATGCAGTGTTGGCAAAACATGAAATTTCATGTATTTTTTCAAAAGCTTGGTTTTGAAAAGATTTATATGTCTGTCTACAAATACATGTATCTCAAGCACACCTCATTTTTTCATTGTTGGTTGTTGGCGTGTATTTGTTGTTGTGCATGTGTATGTGTTGTTATTGTTGTTGTTTTTTAAAGAACAGGAATTTGCAAGCTTGAGAAAGAAATCTTGTCACTACAAGTTCCTGGAGATGCTTCTTCTAATTGGCATTCTGAGTCTCCCATTGGAGAAAAGAATATTGTTGAAGGAAAGCACTAGCTTGCATAAGCTCAGTTGGGCATGTTTCCCACTAATCATGGTGGTGTCACTGAAGAAAGCTTGATATTTTGTGTTCACCTGTTTCCTTGTGCATTTGACAAATTTGCATTTGGGGCTCACTGTGTAGCAAGACCAGTTTCTACGGGATAAAGAGGGTAAAAGTCAAATAATAATAATAATAATAATAATAATATCTGCTTTTAAGATATTATAAACTTGTGAAGAAGAACTCCGGACAGTGTGTTCTAAGGAAGAATGTTAAGATGTCCCAAGAAAAGTACACACACTTATTCTGAGAACTGGTAGGAGGGAGGCACTGGGGATGGATAAGGCAGGTGATTTCAGGTGATAGTTCAGTGCGAGGAAGGTGATGCTAGGCCTTGAAGTATGGTAAAAAGTATGCGGATACCAAAGTGGTAAGGGAAAGAGGTACTTGGAGAACTCCTGTCAGGTTAGGGAGAAGAACTGAGAAACCAATTGCTGTTGGTGACCTTGACATTGTAACAATGCCCATCCACTCGGTTATGTAATTTATTCTCAGTACTCTCAGAATGTAGGGGGAATGCACAGAAAAGGCAGTAGGGATTCACCCATGGATATGGTCTATGCCAATAAAGGTCAAAGAAAAGAACAGACGAGAGTGGTTGAAAGGTGAAGTACTGAATCTAAGATGGAGAGAATCTGAAAGAAGTAGGATGTGGTCCGTTTAAGGATCAACTAGGCCTCAATGAAGGCAAGTGGGTGGAGGTACAAAAACCTAAGGATGCGTATGGTCCAAGTGGTTAGCAAAGGTACATTCCACAAGACAAAGTGAGAATAAGGGGTAAGTGAAGAACAGGAGACTCACAAAGTCACATTGAGGAGAAAGTGTTATGGGAGGGCCTTAGTTTGTCAGTTGCAAGGAAAACTGCAATTTGGGGCAGAGTACAGACAGGGGGATCAGACAATTGATAAAGATAACGGGACCCGATGCTCTGTACTGCGAGATTCATTTGAGCTCTGAAGATGACCTGAGAGTTCTGGGATGGACTTGGCTCCCTTCCCTCCGGTCCCTGGATGAAATGGGTCCCGCGGAAGGGAGGGGAAAAGGAGAATTTGAAAGAACTGCGCAGCCCGCCGCTCAGGAGCTCTGCGTGTGATCGGCAAAACAATGGCTCTCCCTACTATGTGCACATTCTGATTTTCTCAGAACTCGCGGACATTTTACCTACATAGCAAAAGCCTCTTTAAAGACATGACTAAATTAAGAATCTTGAGATGGAGAGATTATTTTGGATTACTCATGTGGGCTCGGTGTAATCATAAAGGTCTTTACAAGAGGGAAGCAGACTATCAGAGCACAAAGGTGAAATTACACCACTGACTCCGAGGATTAAAAAACGGGGAGATGAGCCGAGGGATACCGACAGCTTAAGGGAGCTGGGGAAGGTGAGGAGACGGCTTCTGCTCTTGAGCCTCGGGAAGCAGTGCAGCCCTGCTGTCACTGCGATTTTAGCCCAGAAAGTCCCGTATTTGACTTCTGACCTCCAGAACTATAAGATTTTAAGAACTATGATTTATAAGAGCTAAATTTGTGTTGGTTTCAGCCACTAAGCTTATGGTAATATTTTTTAACAGCAGTAACAGGAAAATAATACATTAGGTTTAAGTGTCATCTTAGAAAGCACATTCTTAGGAAGATGTTCACGTAAACTAGAGCCAGGCCAGACGTAAACGATGGTGAGCATATTGTTGGAGGCACTGAGTAAGGCAGGTGCAGAGGCAGATGTGACCGTAAGGGAGCAGGAGGAGGTCAACAAGGTGTTAAAATATAAATGCTTATCTCAAAGAGATCCTCTGAGTGGCTAAGGGGGAAACATTGCTTAGTACAGTAACCTGGAATATAGTAAGTGTAAATACGTGGTTTAAAAGGTGGTTTGGTAGAGGCTGACTCTCCTACGTGTCAAGCGATCCCTTGGAGGGTACAGAACTCAGACACTCAGAGAACATGTTGTGTGGTCCTCCCTGAAGAGTTTTCTACAGGCAAAATGGGATTTTGCTGATTATCAGGGAAGGCCTTGAAGTGGGGAGAGAACCTGTGCAGAAACAGGAATGGGGTAGAACAAAGGAGAGCACATGATAAACTGCCTTCTCATCCCGGTCCTACCAGTTTGCCTGGATGGCTGTGCTTCTAAAAGCTCCAGGGTTTTTAGTGCCAGCTGAGCATGTTACTTCACTCCACCTGAGCTGCCGCACGGCAGAATGTGACTGCCCAGCCTTCGGCCCACATCTCCAGCCTGGGAGTTCTCTGAGACAGAGCCTGTGCTGACTCATCTTGGTACTGCCACCACCTAGTACGATGCCTAGCCAAAAAAAAAAAAAAAAAAGAAAAAAGAAAAAAGAAAAAAAAAACCAAACGAAAAAACAAGAGCACAATAAATCTTCATTAGGTGAATGAACAAAGGGACAGAGTTCTAGTCTTAAAATATTTAAAGACTCACTGCAATGAGAGGGCATTACAAGGCAGTGAGTAATCTTGTGATCAGGCTCGTGGTCCAGATGAATAGTTTCCAAAGGCTGATCCACACCAGTCCACCAACTGATGCCAGGTCAGTAAAGATGCTTGGTCCCTGCCCTGTGGATTGTGACTCAGCAGGTCTCGGGAAGGGCCTGAGCATGTGTTTGACAAATCAGCCAGGATTCTGCAGACCTGTGAACTCTTGGTCTTGACCTCAAAGAAGACAGAGACCACATTACGGACGAGGGTGATCAGAGAAAGATTCATTAAGAAGCTAGGATCCGAATTCATCCTTCCAATATAGGCAAGTTTGGGTGGATGAAGAAAGAACAGCAAAGTGAAACGCTGTACGAAACAGTATTCTGTACCGTTTGGTCTTTCCACTCAAAACGCCATTCATAATCTATATCACTTATTTCTGCATACAAAGTCACCCCAAACTTCCTGTCTTAACCAACAATCATCAGCTATTACCTTTCGGTTTATAAGGGTAAAGAATTCAGGAGCAGCTTGGGTGGGTTTTTATCAGCCTGCTTTCAGATAGTGATTAGGGCTGGGGTTATGCCAAAGGATTCTTTAGTCTGATTTCTGCTTTGGAAAGACTCAAAATACTGGAGGTTGGAAGAACTGGGGCACCCTGGGCATCTTTCTCTATCTCTGTGCTGTCTCCCTATATGGTCTCTGCAGCCTGGTGGCTTCAGATAATTGGGCTTCTTATGCAGTGACTTGGGGCTACAAAAGCACATTTTGGGAGAATGCACTGGTAGGAAAAGAGAGACGGGGGAAGGAAAAGCTGAATGGGGGTGCACATAAGGAATCCAAACATGCAGGCAGATGAAGAGATGAACAGTAGACAGACAGGGACCCAGACCCTTTGGAAGGGCTTCATTTAACTTTAGCCAAACACCAAGAAATTACTCGGTGCTTCTTACTGGTCAACAGTGTGGCCTGTATACCACATAGAAGAACCATTATAAAATACACCAAACTCAAAAAGTGGTACTTAATATGGACTTATCATAACACTGCAATAAATCCTTCAGTTCTTTCAGCAGTTTTTAACAATCCCTGAAGGCCAGGAATCATATACATAAAAGAGTCTGTACTGTACAGAGGACAAACCCCTGCAATCCGAAGCAAAGGGCTTGGGTCCCCTGCCTACAACTCCACAGGCTCTGTGATCCTGAGCGAATCCTAACCCCTCCTTCCTGACCGAGCCATTCATTTCTTCAATTCCAGCTCTTTGTTAAAATATGTATTCCTCAAGCTTCACAGTCGAACTTTTTGGACTACTCTGCTTTTTGCCCACGGTCACCCTTCTTCTTGAGACACTGTCCTTCCCTACCTCTGCCGGTCTCCAGCAGGTGCCTTCCTCTGCCTCCGAGCTCTAGTAGAGCCACGACGCCTTACGAGAACGGTCAGGTTCCGTACACAGGGGAGCCTGCCCTCTGGGCTTTTCCAGCGTCTGCATGCCACTGCACCATTGCCCAGGTCTTGCTGTTTTCACTACTGGACCCCTTTAAGAACAGGTCTACGCCTTAATGATTTCTGACACATCTGCAATGGGCATAATGCCTGACGTTTAATGATCTATCAATAACCATGTATTGTGTTTAAGTAAACAAATGGATGCATAAAGGCAAGAAGGAATGAACTATTTAAAAATGCGGACCACCCATTTTTTGGCTTGATTGGACACGAACTTATTGGATTTCAGAGGACAGTGAAAAAATGATCTTTTCATGGTCATTGAATTGTCAGGATTAGAAAAAAAAACACTAAGGAAAAAAACTCTCTGGATACCACAGCAAAAGTTGTTTGTTTGTTTTTTTCTTTTGACTATATAGGCCTCTGCTCTCTTTCTTACTGAAAATCTTGTGCAAAAAATGAAGGTGAGCTTTGGAAGCTCCAAAGTTGATTGATCTCTTCATGTAAGTGCACAGCTTCTTTTACATTTTGGCTACAAGGGATGGTGCACACAGCACACATTTTTCTGCTCCAAAAAGTTGTGACAGGAGGTGAATTAATTCCTGGTCAGCTGTGGATGTCTATCAAGGGAAGGGGGACGGCAATGTGACTCTCATCTCGTGCCTCCTCACTGGGACGAGGCCGACCAGGACCAGAGGCCTGGCCCTGTTTCTTCACCACTCCAACAAGTTGCTGAGCTAGAATGTGGACCAGTGGCCACACATATGTGTTGTGAGTTTACCACTGACATTCTGTAGCAATTTGATTTCACTTTTCTGAGCTTTGATTTCATCTGTGATTTGAGGATTATGGCCTTATTGTGCTCAGCTCAAGAAAAGGGTGGGGGGTGGTGAGCTGTTCTGAAGATCAAGATAAACTTAGAAAAATCACCACGCCTGTTTCTTAATACACAGTAGGTTCTCAAAGATGTTAATCTTCTCTTTCCTTCTCCCACTTGACCCCTTTCAGAAGAGAACATTCTAGTCATCCATGAAAAGAGGTCATTTCTGGCTTTCCTTTTCTGCTTAGTAAGGATAGGGTAGGGCTCCGGTATCTTGTGTATATCTCTCTGGCTTGCATACCCCAGCACACCCATCCGCAGGGCTTTGTTTCCTTAACCTCAAGTTATGTAACCAGTAGATGTAGGGCCCTGCTTTTATTTCCACAAGGATGTGTTTCAAAATCCCTGCTGATTGCTCTAGGCTGTGAGTGTGTGTAGGAAAGCGAGAGGCCCACACATGTTCCCCACTTGAAGCACCAGCCCTGAATTAGGTCATGCAACCATGGCATTTTTCATCATTTCACAAGCTGCTACTATGACAGCAGGTTAGAGCCACAGGGACGAAAGCAAGAACAGGTAGTTGCTTAACCTTGCTCTGTATTTACACATATGTGTTGTCAGGGAAATGGTGACTCATTCCCCTTGCTGGAATAGGACTGGTAGGCCAGCTGCAGTGACTTTATATCAAAGGCTACTTTGCCCCAACCTTCAGATAAATCCTCTATAGCTGAGTTTAATCTCTGGAAGTACAGGACATGTTAGGAAGAGAATTAACCTGTTCTGAACCCCAGGGTACCGTTGGGTAACACATAGGCAGTATATAGGCGGTATCTAAGAAGTTCTCAAAACCTGTGGGAAATGAAATAAACAACCCAGTTCAGTTCATAACTGATGCTCTGACAGGTTAAATAATTCCTCCAAGGTACCAGTGTTAATAAGCAGCAAAGTTGGGACTCAAATTCAGACACATCCAGTGTCAAAGTCCATGGACCTTACCCTTTGTCACACCACCTCCCTGTGGTTAAAGCTGGGTGTTTTGCTTGCCCCACTGCTCAGTTCCCTAAAACTGCTATTACATTTGGGCCTGCTGAGACTATCCGTCACAGTGCCACCTCTCTTCTGTCTGTCACTTGTAGACACTACTTGTAACTTCACAGAAATTTCATTTTCTAAACTACGGCTTTTTCCTTAATTCAAGCTAGCTTTATCCAGTCTAATAGCACCATGAAATCCTGCACGTCGGGTCCCTTAGTCACTTCGCCCCTCATGACATCAGGTTCTGGTCAGCATCAAACTGTCTTCAAAAAAAGCCTCAGGTCTGTTAATCAGTAGAACAGAGTTTCAGTCAAACTGAAGGTAACATCTTGGCTTTGCTTGTGTTTCAGACCCAGGCTCATGAAAACAGACTGACCCTACCGACCACGCCCTCACATAACGAGGCAGAACACAACATGGCTGACAGCAGGACCTGATACAATGATCAACTACTCCCTACCTTAGCCCAACCAATCAGTAGAGCCCATAACCCCAACTCCATTAGTCACTATGACTGATGATTTTTCCCCATAAATAATCTCTCTCCTAGGAGCCATTGGGGGAGCCGGGTCCTAGAGCGTTAGCTCACCTGTGTCTCTGGGCTTGGCACTATTTCCTTAAATACGTCCTTACTTTCTTTGCTGTAAACTCCTGTTCATGTTTTGTTGGGCTTTGATGCACACAGGCAAATACCTTTAGTTCAGTAACATACTCTAGCATTCTGGATTTTGGTTAAATCACCTTACACAGAAGGCAGTTGAATAAATATCAATTTTAAAACACTCCTTATGAGATTCTGTTTTCTTGGTTACTCTTTCTGAGGTTTCGTTGTTTCATTATTTTTTTGATTCTGGAAAGTACCCAGATAAACTTCTGTGGATAAACTTCTAGAACCATCTTTTTTTTTCTTTTTTTTCTTTTTTAAACTAAAGTCAGCCTGGGACAGTTTCTGTTGCGTTTACTCACAGACCCTAATCACTGTGGAGCACTCAGGTATTAACCTGGTTGAATGCAGCAGCTCCCCATCTTAACATGATAATTCTTAACCATTTGTAAGCATTAGAACATCGTGGAGGGCTTCGAAACACTGACATCTGGGGCCAATCCCCAGAGTTTCTGATTCAGTGGATCTAAAGCAGAGCTTGAGAATGTGTATTTCTAAGAAGTTCCTGGATAATGCTGACAATGCAGGTCCAAGACCACACTTTGAAAACCAGTGCCTTAAGATGTCCAAATAAGTACACTCTGATGGTCCAGTGACTAGGAGTAATTGATAGGTGTGGCTAATACCTTCCATGACATCATCTCTTCTAAAAACCATCAATAAATATGCAATTCAGAGTTTAACAGACAGAACTCGCAATCACTCCCTTCTCAAACTTACCTATCCCTCCCTGTGGGTTTTTGGGTCTTTTTGTTTTTTGGGAGTTTTTTTTGGTGTATTTTATCTTTTTGTAGAAAGCAAGAGCCAAAGCTTCTTTTTAAAAATCCCAAACCATATAATTTTAATTAATAAACTTTACTTTTTAGAGCAGTATTAGGTTCACAGCAAAACTGAGGTGAAAGTAGAGAGTTCCCATATACCCACTGTCCCCACATATGCCCAGCCTCCACCATCATCAACATCTGAATGCTAGAATCACATTAATTAAAATCCATGACCCTATGCTGACACAGTACTATCACCCAATGAATTGACCCTTGGTGTCATACATTCTATGAGTTTTGACAAATACATAATAAAATGTATCCACCAGCATAGCATTCTATGTAATAGTTTCACTGTCCTAAATAACCTCTATGCTCTGCCTATGTCTCCCTCCCCCAGTCCACAACTACTGATTTTTTACTGTCTCCATTGTTTTCACTTTTTCCAAAATATAGTATGTAACCTTTTCAGAGTGACTTCTTTCACTTAGTAATACACATTTAGGTTTCCTTCATTTCTTTCTGTGGTTTAACTGCTCATTTCCTTCGGCACAGAATGGTATTCCACTGTCTGGATAACTCACAGTGTATTTACCCATTTACCTACTGAAGGACATCTTGGTTGCTTCAGAGTTTCGGCAACGATGTATAAAACTGCTATAGAGACCTGAATGTTTTTGTGTGAACATAAGTTTTTAATTCTTTTCGGTGAATACCAAAAAGCACCACTGCGGGATGGTACGGTAAAAGTATTAGTTTTGTAAGAAAATGCCACACTACCTTCCAGAGTGTCTGCACCATTTTGCATTCCCACTGGCAACGAATGAAAGTTCCTGTGATTCCACACACTCCTCTGCATGGGATGTTGTCAGTGTCCAGCACATGGCTGTTCTCACAGGTGTGACAATAACTCGTCGTCTGAATGTGCAATTCCCTAATAACATGCGATGTTCAGTACCTTCTCATATGCTTACTTGCAGTCTTCTTTGGTGAGGTGCCTGTTCAGAACTTAGCCCTTAGAATTCAGAGTTTAGAATTTGAAATTTCATTGTACATTTTCGGTAAGTCATTTGTCCTCGTGTCTTTTACAAGTGTTTTCTTCCAGTCTATGTCTTTTCATTCTCTTGACATTGTCTTTCACAGAGCAGAAGTTAATTTTAATGAATTCCAGCCTATCAATTATTTCTTTTATGGATCATTTTTTTGGTCTTGTATCTAAAATCTCCACATCTAATGTTAGTTAGGTTTTCTTCTACATATTTTTATGGATAAATATTTCTGTTCCCTCAAAATTCAAATATTGAAGCCCTAACCTCTGATTGTATGGTATTTGGAAGTGGGGCCATTGGATGTTAATTAGATTTAGATGAAGTCATGAGGGTGGGGCCTTCATGATGGAATTAGCGTCCTCATAAGAAGATGATGAGGAGAGCGTGTTATTTCTTGCCTTCTCGCACTTTCTCTCTTCACCCAGTGAGGACATAGCAAGAAGGCAGCCTGCAATCCTGGAAGAGGGTCCTGCCCAGGAATTGAACTATTGTCACCTTGTCACGAACTTCCCAACTTTAATATTTGTGACAAATATTTTTTGTTTGTCTATGATATTTTGCAATAGGAGCCTGAGTTAACATATTTATCTTCTAGTTATTTTATAATTTTGCATTTCACATTTAGATCTATGATCCATTTTATTTTTTGAAGGCTGTGGGGTTTGTGTCTAGGTTACTATTATCATTTTATATTAAATGTATGATTTATTTTTTAATTGTTGTTCAAGTTGTCTCCATTTCTCCCCACCACTCTCCCCCATCCCCCCAACCCCCACCTCCCACCCTCAAATCCTACCCCCCTTTGGCTTTGCCCATGAGTTCTTTAAACATGTTCCTTGACAACCCTTGCCCTTCTTTCCCTGTTATCCCCCTTCCTCCTTCCTTCTGGTTACTGTCAGTTTGTTCTTTATTTCCATGTCTCTGGTTTTATTTTACTTGCTTGTTTGTTTTGTTGATTAGGTTCCACTTACAGGTGAGATCGTAAGGTATTTGTCTTTCACCGCCTGTCTTGTTTCACTGAGCATAATACTCTCCAGTTCCATCCATGCTGTTGCAAAGGGTAAAAGTTCCTTCTTTCTTTCTGCTGCATAGTATTCTATTGTGTAAATATACCACCATTTTTTGATCCACTCATCTACTGGTGGACACTTAGGTTCCTTCCAACACTTGGCTATTATAAATTGTGTTGCTGTGAATATTGGGGTGCAGAGGTTCTTTTGAATTGGTGTTTCAGGATTCTTAGAGTATAATCCTAGCAGTGGGATTGCTGGGTCAAAAGGCAGTTCCATTTTTAGTTTTTTGAGGAAATTCCATACTGTTTTCCACAGTGAATACACCAGTCTGCACTTCTACCAACAGTGTACTAGGGTTCCCTTTTCTACACAACCTCATCGGCACTTGTTGTTTGTTGATTTTTATTATTATCATCATCTCTTTGTATGTAGATGTCCAGTTGTTCCAGCATCTTTTGTTACAAAGACTATCTTTGCTCCAGTATATTGCCTTTAAACTTTTGTCAAAGGTGTATTTATGAGGGTCTGTATCTGGGATCTTTATTCTCTTACATTGATCTATATGGCTATTCTTTCACCAATACCATGCTGTTTTGATTATTGTAGCTTTATAGCCAGTCTTGATATGGGATTATATCAGTCCTCTGACTTGGTTTTTCTTCTTCAATATTTAGTTGGCTATTGTGGGTTTTTGCTTTTCCATATGAACTTTAGAATCAATTTGTTAATAACCACATAAAATTTGCTGAGCTCTTCACTGGGATTGCATTAAGTCTATACCTCAAGTTGGAATGAATGGACATCTTGACATATTCAGTCTTCCTATCCATGAACATAAAGTACCCTTTCATTTACTTATTTTTTAATTGATCTTATCAGAATTTTGTAATTCTTCCTTATATAGATCTTGTATATATTTAGTTAAATTGGTACCAAAGTATTTTATTTTGGGGGGGATGCTAATATAGTGATAATATGTGTTTTTAGTTTCAAATTCCACTTATTTACTGAAGGTATATAAGACAGTGATTCACTTTGGTATATTAATCTTGTATCCTGTGCCCTTGATATAATCACTTATTAGTTCTAGGAGGGTTTCTTTTTGGTCAGCTCTTTTGGATTTTTTATATAAACAATCAGAGTTTTTAAGAAACAGAACAACATGATGATTAAAAACATTCTTTCATGCTAAAAGTAAAATTATTCATTACAGAAAGTTTGGAACCTTAGGGAAAAACATCGTTAGAATTTATGAGTACCTACTATGTCCCAGGAACTATATTAAGCACTTTATCAATATCTTCTAAATGAATCCTGTTGACAACTCTCTGACACAGGTGCTATTGTTCTCATTTCACACATGGAAAATGGATGTCAGAGAGAATAATTAACATGCCTCAAGACACACAGTAAGTGGTAGTATCAAGAATCTAGCTGAGGTAGTTTGATTTTAGGGCTATCCTTCTAACTACTATCTAATACTGACTCCCATCGTACTCATCCATCTTTCTACCACCCCACTCCACCCCAGAAACAATCAATAGCAATATGTTGTACTTTCTCTAAGTTTTAATTTGTTTCCCTGAAAACCTACAAGAAAGATAAAAAAGAAAAAAAAGTATCTAAGTTAAGGGGCCATTAATAGCATATTTTAGGAGCATAATAAATTTATTCATTTATTTATTTAAAAACATATACTGAGCATCAACCTTGTGCCAAGCACTGTTGCAGAGATAAAGCAATAGGCAAAAATCCCTTCTCTAGTGGCTCTTGCCTTCTAATGATGTTATTCTCTTTAGTGCACTGCCTGCTAGAATTATTTTCACATTTATACTTACATAGATTTGTATAAACTTTTCAGTGATCGATCTAGGAAATACCACAAAAATTCTTAATTTTTCATATTATATTTAGAATTCATACTGTTCCACTTCATGCGAAAAGCAGAAAATTAACATCCTTATAGATTCATTTAATCCACCAGAGTTGTGATATATTTAGAATGTCTATATACATTATTAAAGCCCCCAACACAATGTTATAATTTTTGTGTAAATGATCATATGCATTTTTAAAATAGAGAAATTATTTTAATTTACATAGACATTCACAATTTGTGATACTTTGATTGTTCCTGGAGCTCTAAATCTTCCTCTATTTTCATTTTTTTAGTGTAAAGGACTTTAATTAGACTTTATTACAGTCTTAGCTTTTTTTTATCTGCAAATATTTTTACATAAACATTTTTCTGAAAGATACATTTACTTATTATAGAATTCCAAGTTCATTTTTCTTTCGGTAGTATAAAAATGATATATTTTTTTGTCTTTTGACCTCTATAGTTTCTGATGAAAGGTCAACTGTCATCTAAATTGTTGTCCCTCTATAAGCAATGCGTCATTTTACCCTGGCTGCTTTATAGATTCTCTTCTCTTTAATTTTCAGCAGCTTACTTATAATGTGACTATGTGTTTTCTTTGTACTTATCCTGTCTAGAGTTTACTGAGCTTCATGAATTAGCAAACTTAAGTCTTTCATTAAATTTTTTTTTAGCAACTTAAAAAAATAAAATATGTCTCATTATTTCCTCTTCTTGTTTAACTCTCACTTATGGTTAGATCTTTTGCTATGGCCCCACAGGTTTACTTCAGATGACATAATTTCTGTCAGTCCATGTTCAAGTTCACTGACTTCCCTTTCTTCATTTCTATGTTGAGCTCATCCAGTAAATTTTTTATTTCAATTGTTTTTTTATTTCTACAATTTTTATTTGTTTTTGATAGTTCTATTTCTTGACTGAAGTTTCCTATCTTTTCATATTTTCCTTTATGTCACTGAACACAGTTATAATATCACTTTAAAGTTGATTTATTACAAATTCTAACATCAAAGTTACCTCAGGTTTGGTCTCCACAAATTGTCTTTTCTCTTAAAAATGAGCATACTTTTAAAAAATATATCAAATAATAATGCTGGGTTGTATTCTGAACTCTGTCGTATTTCTCCAAAAGTGTTTTGTTTTAACTGGAAATTAACTTAGTTGGACTCGAATAGTCTGTCTCTTGAGGGTTAGCTCTCTTCAGCTCTTTTATCTTTAATTATATTGCTTTTAGTCTGCCTTACACAAGAATGGTTGGTTATCGGCTAACATGGTGAACTCCTTATTTCCAGAAATTCTTCACTCACTCACTTTCCTGTGGCTTTGGTTCTCCTGAACATGGCCCTCTTGTCAGAAATACCATGGATCTCCTATGGGCACGCTAGCTACCTTGTGTGGCACTGAGCCAACCTTCCATCAGGCTAAAAGCCACAGGGTGGATAACCCGTACCATGCCCTCCTTCTCTCAAAGTTTTACCTTCCCTACAGGATTGGCCTACTCTTACCTCTCAGCACCTCCATGCAATTGTTGTTTTATATTTTTTTCAGTGTGTAGTTGTTATCACCGGGGCTTTGGGTTCACTAGGAGCTTTCTAGAAGTATGTTCTCTGTTCCTGGTTTTAACTTTGAAAAATTAAAACGCTGTAGCCTGGGTGGTTAGCAAGCTCATTTTGAAAGTATAAAGTATGCTGTGCACAAGGGTAGAAGCTACCACTTATGCAGGCCATCTTCCCATGTGTAAATTGAACAATTATTTCTACGGTTTGCTACGTGCTAAGGCACATAAACTCTGTGTCATCAGGAAGTTTATAGTGAATAAAAGGGGCAAGCTAAATCAGCAATTATTGAAGCAGCGCTTCTGGGAACAGATACAAGGATAGGGCTATCTAGGGAATCTTTGGCTGAGGGAAGGCTGCCGAGGGTGTGTGTCAGCATTTAAGGACCTGCCTCCTCGTGCATCGGGCTGGCGCAGAGGGCCTCATTCTACTCTCTCAGTAGCCGCTCCTCCAATATCCCGTTTCCATTATGAAATGTAACTATATCATGACCAACTTGTTTCCCCCCTTCAAAAATCAAGGTTGGTTTAGTATGAGAAAATAAATTTAAAACGATTTGCCACAGTGACAGATTAAAGGGGGAAAACCGCATGAGCACCTCAGCAGATGAAGAATAATCATTTGGTAAGTTTCAATATCTTAACAAAGTACTAAAAAAACTTCCATAACTTTGTCACCGAATGTGGGCCCATTGCAGGGGTGGGGGAGAGTGGCCCAGATACTGTTACCAAAACAACGACCCCCCTTCCCTGGGGTCCCTCTGTTCTAGGTTCTTTGCCCCCTGCCTGTAGAAATTATGGCTCTCAACAGCAGAGTTTGGTGAAAAGGAAAGGAGTTATTTATTCAAAAGTTATATAGGTTTTGAGCAATGGCTAAATGTCACTGTTAAATCTCAAAATCCCTTTAACATACTCACCAACACACACAGCCCTGCCTTTCCCCCTCTTTGCCCACTCAGGCCAGTCAGGGGTACTGTCCCTCAGAAGAAAAAGAATGGAAGTCCGCAGCTCGGCTAGGCAGGCCTTCCGCAGTTTCCAGCACCATCAGCTGTGTCCCTGCAATCTCCTGCTCTTAATCCAAAATCACATGGCACCTTCCCATGGCCCACTAGCAAGAGCCCTTTCACTCTTCCTGCATGGTCTCACATTGTCCCCTGTGTGAAGTCCTGCATTGTCTTCTCTCCTGACTCATGGTGGCCCGTCTTTAGTTTAAATCCCAGCCTGGAACGTCCTCCGTGACCCTACTTCTGACTCCTCCCACAATCAGCTACACCTGTCGTCACTCCAGCAAAGGGTATTTCCAGCCCTTCTTGGCTGCCATAGTTAATCTGGGCAGGTGTGTCCCAGTGGCACGGGGTAAACAATCTCCCAGCTCTCCTGCACACTGCTATAACTAGTGGAGCTGCCTCCCAGTTACTTCCTGAGTTTAAGTTATGCAAACCTTCCTGCTTAGCCTTGTTGATATGCAAAATAACCATCTTTGCATATGAGCTATAAGGCTATCCTGCTGTTACTGACATGCAAAATGACTCTCAATGGCCCTTCTCCCTGTCTCCCTTCCCTGTGGTGGTCTGATTTGGAGGGGGGAGGATTGTTGGAGAATATCCTATATTTTCCTTGGACATCCCAAGTTCTGGACCGTGTTACATATCTCCCCTTTGCAGAGCCCTGGCTGGACCCTGTTACAACTTGAAAAAGGGTATTTACCAAAAGCCTAATGCAAACATCAGGTAAGGTGCTATTTCGATTATATCTACAAGAGATGATATTGTCTTAACATTAGGATGGCTGCCTCTACTTGCAGTGGTGGTAGAAGACGGAAAGAAATTGACATAGGAAGACTTACAATCTCCTACGTGGCAGAAAACCCATCCCAACACATATTTTGAGAAGCACCTACCCTAGGGCACTGCACGTAACGGATGTCCAAAACGTGCTTCCTGGCTGATGGATAAGGGAGGGTCATGAGATACTGCCGTCACTGCAGAGTGATGCAGCTCAGAGATTATTATAGCTTCCAGAAGATCCCTGCTTACGGCTGTGCTCTGGTCAAGATCTACTCTGAGTGCTCACTGTATCGATCACTGTATTTTTCATATTCAGTTGCCGAAAGACTTCATCCGTCCCCAAACTCAAACTAGAGCTTTTCAGTATAAAATTGTTCTAGATGATTGTTTCCTTTGAATAGTGCCCATAATAACAGGTTGCTCTAAACAATTTTGGTGACTGAAAATTATTGGAGAAACATTTTTGCCTTCAAAGGGTGTTATGAGATGAAGGAGAAAAAGCACGAGATAAGACCTGAAGTGACTGGGCTTTCAGTCCTCCCTGGGTTATGAACCAGCGATATGATCCTTGATCGGATTCAAAATCTGGGGCCCCTCTTTCCTCAGCTGAAATGTACTACATGATTCAACAAATTAAGTATTATGTATTAGGCACTGTGCTCCTCCCCATGTCATACAGGTGTTGGGGAAATCAACAGTTAACAGAATTTAGGAAAAGCGCACTGTGAAAGGGAACTTGTGACACAAAAGGCTGATGGGTTTAGGGTTTATGAGAATCCAACAGCTACTTATTTATCAAATAAGTCTCAAGCACCTCTTCTGTGTTTGCACTATGCTAGGTTTTAGGAGGGTGTTGTCAAAAATAGATAAGCACTAAATTCAACACTAGGATAATAATGCACTTTCTTTGCAACATAGAGGGAAAAGGATGAATCCCTAGCCTGCCTTAACTATACGTATGACCTTGATCCAATCACTCAACTGTCTTTCTATGAGTTCCTGAAACACATCTGGAAGCAAAAACTTGGAGTAATGAGTTTATTTGGCATTTAACCCCAAATAACAGAGGGGATGTGGAAGATGAAACAGAGGAGGGAGACAAAGCAATAAGTGTCTGAATGATACATTACTATTGTAGGTCTTTGGAGCTCAGTCCTTCCAGAAACCACCTCGGTAATCCTCAAAAACGCAGCTCAGAATAGTCTTGCTAAGGTGCTGAGCGGCCGGGATCTTTAGCCACCGATTCTCCTCTCTCACTGTGTGACAGTTGCTCCTGGCACTTCCAGGCTGCTGTGCATGTGAATAAAGGGTACTTGAAGTCAAAAGTTGTTACCTTCAGGTGAACTCTGTGGTGGACTTTGGGGATGTGCAGTAGAAAATCAACAACATCTGTTATAGTAACCAATCGCAATTTTATTTTCCTGATCTGGAAATAAAATTCCTGTATACATTACAGGACAGGAGTGGGCATTAACATTTTCTATACACATTTTTGTTAAGAAGGAACGTTTGTCCTAAATGCTTTGGAGAAAGGGCGAGAGCTATGAAAATATACATCAGTATGGCTCTCACAGCTCATGAGTCTTATGACCTGGGAAGCAGGGGTTATAAGCTTGTGTTGTCTTCATAATCTCCTTTGAGCATGATCCAAGAGAAGATTTTGATAGGGACTTGATGAAAGAGGCCAAGTAGAAAAGTTTGGGTTCACTGCAAGTGTTTATTTAACTCAGACACTTCAAAAGCATTTATTGGAGAAACATTTGCAGATTCATGTCAGATGAATCAACATCCTTCATCCATATGAGAGCCATAGCCCGGGGTAGTGAATTCAGTCAGCTAACCTGCAGCTCGCATGGTAGAAGACTTGTCTGAGAAGCCTTGACAATCCAGTGTCCAGTCTCTGGTTGCCTTTCGCATCTGGTGCAGGAAGGGCAGCCTGAGCTGGGGCTGATAAAGGACCAGGGTTCTCAAACGTGAGTGTTCATCAGAATCACTTGAAGCGCATTTTAAATCATAGAGCGCTGGGTACCTCCCCCAGAGTTTCTGACTTAGTGGATCTCGAATGGATGCCAAGAATTGGCATTTCTAAATCAGTTCCCAGGTGACGTTGATGCTGCTGGTCTGGGGACCACATTTTGAGAACCACTGGTTTAGGCGAAACTAGAGTTGCGCAGGAATGGGAGGAGGTACGGTGGGGGTTGCTAAGTGCTCTGCTGAGAGGTGGTTTGTAAATCTGGGACCTAAACAAAGGTCACCCTCTTGTCCTTGGTTTTCAGAGATGTCACTGCAGGTTCACAGTCTCAAAGGGCACTTCTATTCGCTTTCTCTTCTTTTGCCCCACTCCTGGCCCATAATATAATCCACACCTTTACCACCTCCCAGGCCTCAGATGAGCCCTCCAAAACAAGATTGTGCTTGAAAAAAAGAAAAGGCTGGATTTTTCACTAATAAATAAGAGTGTGTGGAAGAAAGATTGAAGGACTCGAAAAGGAGAAAGGGGGAGGGAGGAAAAGGGTACAAGGAAAAGGAGGAAAGACATGCAGGCAGTGTATAACATGATAAGTATACATTATGTTCCAAGTCCCAAGACCTGAACTTTCACGTACTTTAGAATGCTGGAGTCTCACAAGTGTTCTACAAGACACCTACTAACATTCCCATGGGGAAATCAATGTTTAAACAGATTACGAGATCTTCACAAAAAGACAAGACCAGAGGTTTTCAATTCCAAGTCTAGTGAAATCTCTGCTGTTCTCCAGTATCAGGAAAACTGCATCTATACGGAGGGGTCCCCAATGATTTGGAACTGGGAAGCAGAGTCACACGGGAGAAGCAGTGGCTGCCTCAAATGTTCCACAGATTCTTGTATTTATTTATTTTTTCATTTTTATTGGTTTAACAGGTAGATTGCCAAAGTTAGATTCTGAAGACATTTTTTGAAAGACTTCGATGGACAGAAGCAGCCTCATTTCCACAGTGGGAGTCCACGCAGGAAAATATCCATAGAACTGAATACACAGCATCTAATGTATGGCCTTGTGTGGAGAAATAATTTGGAACAGTGCTGGTTCTGTAATAACTGTCATGTTACAGACAGACAGAAACAGGACAAAAATAAAAGTCATTTTAGTTTCCTTCTATTCAACTTCGAGGCCTCATTGGCAAAAGCACAAATTACCAGCTAATTTAAATATGAAAGTTCATGAGACTTTGCTAAAGAGATATCCTTTTTTTTTTGTATATTTTATTGGTTATGCTATTACAGCTGTCTCATTCTTTTCTCCCCTTTCTCCCCTCTACCCTGCACCCATCCCATCATCCCCACGTCAACATTTCCCTGCCACCTGCATGGCCCTTCTTTCTGACTCCCTAAACTTGAGGTGAATCCAGTGTTGTAACAAAAAACGAGGTGGCACTAAGTAATCTCCCTTTTTTGTGTCTGTTAATCCCACTGGCTGGCAGGCTCTCTCTATTCTAGGTAGGGGCCGCTGTGTTGCAGACACCTTAGGCAAAGCGCTCCTGACCCAGGGAGAGATCTCAGTGTAGGACTTCATAGAATGCCCAGGAAGGTGGACGTGGAGCCACAGAGCTGCCAGTGCAGGAGTTTCTGAAGACCTTACTCTCCATCCGGATGGAGCCATGGTGGAGCCCAACAGCTTATCAACTGATGGTATTCGACTTGGGGAAACATTTCAGCATTCCACGAGAAAGTGCCTATCAAGATGAAATGGTTGGTATTTGAAGATGGCTGCTTTTCTATCCCAGTTTTATAATGTCTACACAGATGCTTCTAGTTTCTTCACTGTAAGACAGGTCGCTGCTTATATTTTCGGTCAGTCAGTTCGGTCCGGCAGTATGTGGCGTTCCAAAGAAGCATGCGAGTGCGAACCACAGGCAGGGCAGGTTTTACTCGAAGACGAGGGGGATTCCTGCCTGTGAATTACTCAGACATGAGGTGATCTCGCTCAGGCACCCTGATCCCCCTTGCGTGGTATTAAAGCCGAGATCAGACAAACATTTAGAGGGCATGTTATGAAGAAACAGACAGCAGGGCTGGGTAAGTGCTGACTTCTCTGCAGTGTTTGGGCAGAGGGGTTGAAAACGTGGAATCCAGGGAGAAATGAGAATCAAATGAAGAAACCATCACCGACCATTTGAAACGCCCAAGCCATTTAACTCTGGCAACACTCCATTTAAGATGCAGATTGGGCATCAGTCCAACAATACCCAGATTCTGAAAGGAGACTCGACTGGAATGAGAAACGACCTCTTTGAACTTGCAGGCAAACACAAATGGAGGTGCACCTTTCCTGCATCAGGCAGTTTTTCTCAGTACAAACCACAACCAAATTTAAAACCTTAAAGCATAAATGATATTCAAATATGTGGTTCCTCGCCTGGGCCAAGAAGGAACTAAGAAGAGCCTAGAAGGGGATTAGAAGGGTGGGGATCAGGTATGCTATTTGGTTGTAGCTCATTTGCATACAGAAAAAAGAGATTTGACTACACAGTTACTCACACATATAAAAGAGGACGCCATTGGGTTTAAAATTGTGTAATCTAATCTATAAATTAGAACAGCGCTTCCTTTTTTGACATGATTCAACACAAATTTAGTTTTCTTTTAACAATAAGCCCTAGTGACGCTAAAGTCAGGATGTGGGTGCACCTTACCGATATAAATTTTCATAGAATGAAGAGTACTGCATACTGACCGAAAGGCAGTGTTTAATGAAGTTGCTGGGTTTTTTTTTAAATTCCAGAATTCCTTCGGTGAAAAAAGTAGCTAAACATTAAAAATCAAATTCCACATGGAAGGGGCTTGCCATGTGAGGCCCTGCCCTCCTATCCGGGAAAGCATTCTGGAGCAGGGTCTTTGTTACTTGCCATGGTGAACGTGTGTGTGTGTGGGCGCACACCCGTGTGTGTATGACATGCAGGTTTGTGGTAAAAACAGAGGGGAGAGCAAAATGGAGTTGTTTCAGAAGCTCGAAGCTCAGGAAGGCAAAAGAGGCTTCCACCAAGATCCCCAAGCAGAGGTGAAAGAAACACGTGAAGGTTACAGGGCCAAAAAACCCAAACCCAGGGGACACGTGTGGAAGGAGCCAGCGCTCATTTCATGATGAGCTTCGCAGGCAGGCACTCCCGACCTTCTGCCTGTACCACTTACAAGTCACAGTGACTGAGAAAAAGTATTCCATTTCCCCAAACCTTGGCTTCTTTACTGTAAAATTGGAAGAACGATACCCACATGACAGAGTTATCAGGAGATTTAACTGAGATGATACACGTAAAATATTTTGCACAATTCCTGAGTTCTAAGTGCCCAATAAATGCAGGCTGGCATTATTGGGGAGTAAAAAGAGAAACGTGCAGTGCAAATGCAAACTGAATCCATTCTTTGAACTGCGTTTTATGTGCTACTCAGTGCATATGGGATATCGGCCTATATTCACAGGCTCAGAGAGCAACCACATAATGTCACTGTGAGGTTTAAATAAAATTACACACACAAACACAATTATATATAATTGTATGGCACACAGTAAGCATTTGGCAATTCATAGCTCTTATTTTTATTAAAACATTTCTCTCGCCTATGTTTGTACTTAAGATTAATCATCATGCTACAAGATGGACTTGTTATAAATATTCAAGTCACAAAAAGCAAAATAATACAAGGATAATAAGCCAGGAAATATGTCCAACAAAAAATAAATTAAAACAATGATACCATTTTTTTACATAATGGAGATTGTTTTTTTCCCTTTTAATGATAAGCCCTAGTTATGCTAAGCATTCATTAAAATAAACATGGTTACATTTTATTGTTGCGGATGTAGATGGCAATGACCCTTTTGAAAGTCACAAGGCAGTATGTAATAAGAGACTGCAAGTGTTCAAACATCTACCTAACAACTATTTCTTAACATCTAACCTATGGAAATAATTTAAAATACAGGGAAAACTATAAACATGCTTCCTTGGAGCATTTTTTCCAATAGCAAAAAGTGAGGAACAACCTAAATAATTAAAAGAGAAGAAATGGTTGCTTATGTAGCGTATACTTTGCCCTATTTATTCAAAGAAATATTATGCAACTATTAAAAATAATGCCAATAAAGAGTTTAAAACAACATTAAAAGCTTACAATGTCATGTTAAGGATAAAAGCAGTATAATAAAATTGTTTAAATAGCAGGTTCACAGTATATAAAACAACTTATTAAAAACTAAAAGAAAGTACATTGATTTAACAGTGATTATCTGAGGATGCTAGTAATTTTCCTCCATGTTATTCTGTATTGTAATTCTTTTGTCTAATAAGCATGTGTGTTTATTCATAATAGTGATAAAAGTCCAATTAAATTTCCTTTAAAAATGCCAGCAGCAAGTTTTTCTAGTACAGGGGTCAGCTAAGTATAGCCCACAGGGCAAATCCAACCTGGCACCTGCTTTTGTAAATAAGTCTTAGAGCACAACTACACTAACTCACTTGTGTGTTGTTCATGGCTACTTTTGCACCAAGATGGCAGTGCTAAATATTTGCGGCAGAGACTGTATGGACCACAAAACCCAAACTGGTACCGTCTGACTTTTATCAGAAATAAACCTGCCAACTTCTGATTTAAAACATTGTACACAGAAGATCTGACATAGCCAAATAGCTTGAAAGTACTGACAGATGTTATTCAACCCAGAGACACATTTCAACAACCTAGTAGAAAGTGTCTCTCCGAGGATAAAATGGTTGATAATTTTAAGGTTGGTGATTTTCCTTTCCAGTTTTACAACTTCTACACAGATACCTGTCTATTTCTCCATTTAAGACAGGCTGCTGACAATTACTGCAATTAGTACAGTTAGCCTGGCAATATGCAGAGAGTGCAAAAGCAACAGGCAAGAGTGGGAACACACTATAAGGAGGACAGCTTCCACGGAACCGTAAGGACGGTTCCAGTTATGGGATGCTCTTAAACCTGAAACTGATCAAACAATTAGAGGGCGGATTACGGAGGGACAACCTGTGGGGTTGGGGAACTGCTGAGCTCTTTCCACCTTGCATTCTGGGAAGAGTGTTGGAACATGGAGCCCGGGGAGAGCTGTGAGTCAAGTGAAGGATCCGTCACTGACCAGTTGGGATGCGCAACTCATTTAACTGTGGTGACGTCTGCGCAACATGATTCTGCATCCTCTGCTTACATACTACCAGACACGGGGACCTCCTTTCTGAGCATCTCATTTTATGGCTGCTTCCTGTTTATAAACACCAAAGAGCTTACCCTATATTTTTTGTACATCTTAACCCTTGGTATGATCTTGGGAAATTCCCATAGATTTATGGTCTCACTTGCAATGATGAAAGGCCATTTTAAGCTCTAGCATCACCCCCTTCGACCTGTGGGCACATACTAGGACTTGGAGGTATGTGAAAAGAAGGACACGAATGTTGTTCAATTGTTGGTGTCTTGGCTTCTTTGGCAACACCTACTGTTCTTCATGCCTTACCCTAGTCAGGATCCAAGTGTTGGTTTTCTGCAGAGCCTATGTGAGCTCACAATTGCCTAATGTGAGTCATACCAGTCAAGCTCTTAAATCCCTCAGGTCCCCCTGTTGGCTGTACATTTTATAGCCTCTGATGCTGTGGTCTCTGGCCCTAGTCCATATCCTAGATGGCTCTTTATACTCATGGTACCTCCTTCTTGGTTCTTCTTTGACCTGTGGGTAATCACACATCCTCACTAAAGGGTGGGGGTAGAAGGTGCTCTCTCTCTCCTTCTGTCATTCTCCCATCTTGTCTCACCTGCAGTCTACACAGTCTGAGTGAGCTGCCTGAGCAGGCATTCGATGTGTGTGTGTGTGTGGTTCCCTTGGAGCCTCTCCTTCCTCTCGGCTTCAGAAACTATAGGGAGACTTTACTGCACATTCTACTAGTCCAGCAACTCAGCACTCTGACAAATTTCCAACTCCTTTTACCTCTCCTTTAAAGTGTCTTCTTACCTTGATTCACATGGGCAGCAGGTGAGGGCCTGGGGTGAGGGTAGAGAACAGTGTAAGAGCCTCTTAATCAATCCCCGAAAGAAGTTTCTCTCTGTGATTATTTGTGGCTCTACACAGATGCGTTGGGTTTCTAATGATTTCTTGTAGCTTTGGTTCCTAGTTATAATTTTGGAGCCAAAGGCAAAGTCCCACACAACAGCCTGTTACACCATTGCTGACTGGCCTGATCACGATTACCTTCTAAAGTCTCCTCTCAGAAATCCAGTCCAAGGAAATGCGTCACCCAGAATCCCCTTCGCAGAAAATCACCGTGAACGTAAAAGGCTTTGTTTGACCAGTCCTACGGCGCAGGTTTCTTTAAATGAGTATTGCTGTGGCCTGCCTGACAGTGTCTAAACTATTTTCCTTCACATATTGCTCTCCATCATTCAACCAGTTATCCATTCAACCATCCACCATTTATTGTGTACCTACTCTTCAATAGCGCAGCATTAAACACATCTCTTGGAATAGTTATCTGCAACTTTCACAACAGCCTTTGGAGAGAGAGGGGCAGGTAATTCCCTATCCTTTTACTACAAATGAGGGATCTGAAGATCAGAAATTTTGATAACTTTTTCCCAAGGGTATATAGCCATGAAGAGGAGAGGCTGGGATGGGAAGGAAGGAGGAGGAGATGGGACTTAACTAGAGTATTGTGGTACCCTAGATTTTATCACTGCTGCTTAAGAAAGTGTGGAAACAAAGTATGAGGACAAATTCTAAATTTTCATACAAATTTAGAGTTACAATGGAATGTCGGCACCACATCAGATTTTCAAATACAAGTCTGAGGTGCCGTTTTTCATGGTGTAGTGACACAACCGAGAAAAGACAAAGTGAGCCTGGCTTCAACATTTTTCAACTCTTCTTATTAAAAAAAAATTGATTATGTGGTTTTTAATACTAAAAGGCTCTCTTCAGACTTCGGTTAAACTCACAAACAAGCAAATAAATGACAAGTTCGGACTTGTTTAACTTGGCCAAGCCATAACAGGCTGTCTCTGAGCCACAGAGGCCTCGCAGGCCTAAATTATTCTGGATTTGATGAGAACCTTTGTCAAAGCATCGTCAAGACATAGGAGAATTCCAGAAAATCTCCTTATTTGGAAGTGTAAGTGTTGGAACTCAACAACAGCTGAGGACGTCTGAAACTGGAAAATAAAGTTTCACACTGTACTAAATATAACTTCCTGCCAGGCAGGTAGGGGCCGCTTGCCAAATTTTGATGGTTGTCAAGATCCAAAAGTCATAAAGAAGGCCAACATTTGGACAACTGTAATCACTTTCAAGATGGATAAATTTGTCCTATTTAAGAGGAGACAAGGCTTGAAAGAATTAATTACCTCTCACTCCAAAGCTTTCTAAACTTTAAATAGAGGAAGCTCATCCTTTACTTTAGTATAAATAGAATCTAAACCAAGATAATAAAATTGCCTCTCAGGCTGACAGCATATGTTTCCATGGAAAGAGAACTTGGAATATCTGTTTGACAAAATAACTTAAAAAGGGGTAAACAGAAACAGTCAGGGGAAAGCCAACTGCAAACAAACAGTGCCAACCGAACAGTGCCTCAGAGAGATTTCTGTCCGATGGCAACCTCTCCGAGGGCAGGCAAAAGGTCTGTCTTTTTCCTTGCTGTATTCCTAGCACCCAATAATCCCCTGCCCATAAACAAAGGAACTCTCAAATTCATACACACCGGAGACCAGGAAGAGCTAATTACTGACCCCGACACAAAATGGGTGGTGTGACTGAGACGTTCACATGGTCGGGGTAAAAGTGCGGCACTGAGTCTGAGGTTAAAGGATTCGGCATTTCTTCAGAAATGGAGTTTGGTGCTTGCCAGAATGAAGGCAGGCAGGGTTTTTCAGAGATTGGTAAAGTTGGATCTTGGCAAAGCTGTGAGAGACGGTGTTCATTTTGCCCAATTTTTTAAAGGAGGCATTATGTCCCCAAGTACCTAGCTTTGGTATGATGTCCTTCTGCAGCACAAGGAACTGTGGCATGCACTACATCTCTGTCTCCTGGAAAAGTCCTACTTCTCATTCTGGTAGAACCTTGCTAACTCATGGCTACGAATTCAAGGGTGACACAGAGCTATACGAGAGAGTTAGCATGCTAGATGACAATATTAGGATAATAAAATTATCCAGACGAGGCAGGTTGAAATACAATACATGAAATGGATAATGCCCTACACTTTGATTTAAAAAATTATGGTTTGTTATCCATGTAGAAGACCAGGGAGGTGTGCATGTTAGCTTGAAAAAAAATCTATATGAAGGAGAGGTAAGATGGGTATTTTACCACAAGCTGAAGCCAGGCCTGGAACGTAATATAACTTAGTAGAGACAACAAGGGGAGAGGGAGTGGCTCTGGAAGAAATACTCAGGACATTCTGAGAAGTTTAATGGTCATAACTAAGAATATCACAAGGAAACCTGCTATGCTACATCCTGTGTCGTTTACTATCACCAAGCCTCAAGGTTTCCACCTATATAATAGAAATAATAAAACCAACGGTGGATGCCTTGTTCCCAGTTTATCATAAGGATTAAATGACAAGGAAGTTACAAGTTGTTCTGATTATTAGTGTCATTTTTAACAACAATAAACTCAAAGTTTGAGATCTACTGAGACAATTTGAAGAGTACCAGAAGAATGTAAATCGATATAGACATTCCAGCTTCACAAAAGAAGACATGGTAGAATATGTAAATTATAAGTATAAATGCACATAACAAAGTGTAAAATGTATATCAGGGCAGACTTTTTTTTATTAAATGGGATGTAATCTGGAAAACAAGACACTTTGGATAGATCCCTCTCTCTCCAACTTTGTTTTCAGCCGTTCTTACCTACTATTGATGTTTCAACAGCCACAAAGCCTTGTGCCTTTAGGCCATTCCATCATGGAACCCCTCCACCTGGAATGTTCTTTTCCTACTGCTTTGCCTGTTTATCTCTTCGAACTCCCTACCCCCAAAGAGAAACTGTATGTATTGATTTCTTTTGTGATTGACCACTGGCAGTATATTTTAGACATGAAGAAGCTGAAATAAGTTTTGATCATTGGTTTTAGTTCCCTTGTTGCAGAACTACTACAAAACACAGTTTCAGGATCTCAAACAATTAGGGTACGACATCCCACCAGTGTGTGGGGGCCTGGGGAAGCTGACCGTTTCCTGCATGTAAAGCGGCATATTATTTCAGGGAGAGCCCCAGGAGAAAATCTTAAGAGTACCTTTCAGCCAGGGAATTTGAAAGCACTTTAGGAACATGAATAAACTTATTCTTATTCATGAAACACATACATCTATTGATGCTGATAATAAAATCTTTTCTTTAGCATTCCGACGTAGCCACACTTGCCGATGCATTTTCTCACTGGAGTCTAGCCTCCCTTGTGGTCTCCCGTTCTGGGCTGTAACTCAGTAACTTTACCCTTCAGAGTGTGCTTTGGCGGCCTTCAGGAACAGCGATTTCTCTGTTCGAATCAAGGGAGCATAATGAAACATTGTCTGCTACAATACCGAACATGTGAGGTTTCCGCTAAACTAATTGGTAGGGAAAACATTTTGCCTTCATCAAGTGGCAGGGCCTGAAGTCAAAAATGGAAATGGAAATGGAGTGGGCGAGGATGGGGAGGGCAGGCGGATCATGTGAATGGGCCTGGGAGAAAAGTCTGCTGTAGACTGAAAAGCTTTAGCTGGGGGCTGAAATGAAGATAGTGTTTTGGTTGGTTCCACTGTCTAGGAAGGAGAAGCAAATTAGGGCCGAAGAGACTGGAAGTCTAGACAAGACTCTTCTACTAACTAACCTTGATTCGGTTTACTCTTTTGCCAAATTAGAATAATTGTTGTGTACAGAACTCGAATATATATTCCACATAAAGCTCAGGTGAGGAGCTAAAATAGGTATTAAAATGCAACAAACTCATAAAGCAGTGGTTTTCAATCAGGTGGGAATTAGAATAAAACACAATTTATATCAGATGATTTTTGCTGAAACACGTGTCCCATTTCTTCTTTCAGTAACTCCCTCCCTTGGCATTAAAATTTTTACTTCTTTATTTAAAACATTATATACCAATGTAACAAGAAAACAGTATCATTGTCAACAACAACAAAACCACAAAAGAAAACATTTATTGGGCAGTGTGTTCTGTGTGCCTTGCACTGTGCTAAGTCATTTAAGCATATCACAGTATTTAATTCTCATCACGACCTATGGGCTCTGTGGTATCTCAAATGCAGAAGCTGAGCAAATGAGGAAGTGTGTTTAGCTAGGGACCCCAGTTACGGAAAGACTTCTTATGCTTCAAAAGTTGGGGGAAAATCATTGCATTCTTCATCTGGGAATCTCATACCAGGGAAATGATTCCAAGGAGAAAGCTCAGTGTCCAGCCCCTTAAATTCCCCGTCTTCTTCTGTTAATGAAAGAACACTGGGGAGTGTGCTTTACCGTAACCTCTCCTTAAGAATAGGTCTAGTTTCAGGTAGTTGCAATATAGAGAGAAATTAAACTAGTGTTTCAAAAGATACAGTAGCCGTTTACTAGACTAGAAGCCTGGAGACTCAATGCTGGTAACCCACATTCACAGACTATGAGGCCTTCGGAGGGTCACCCAGTCTCCCTGAGCTTTGAAGGGCCTCCCTTCTGTAATATAAGGGGGCTCAGTTGGATGGTCTCTATGCTTTTTTTCACCCACAATTTATATTCTCTGTTGAGGAATTTGACTGCGTGATCTAGACGATAGGAATTATTCTATCCCTGTTGAAAGACAATACTGGTAGCAGGATGTGGACTGCTGATAGCAAAGGGATTTCCAAGTACCCTACTGATCTTACCAGGTCAGTGGTTTTCAGGTCTTCTTATGTGTCACTTGATCATAGTAAAGCAATTAAATAAGGAATGACAGAATGATTCAATAAAAGAATATAAGGTAAAAGAATACTGTGAGTTTCAGTACTAGCAAATTTCTAAGTCAAAGATAGTATAGTTATTAAGAGAATAGACTTTGAAGATATTATTGCAGTTTATAATTACATAATTACTTATATGAATACTTAACATCTGTCTTCCTCTCTGAGCTATAAACTCCACACAGCTATGGGCTATAACTGTTTTCTTCACCTATCACCTACACCCATAACGTCCAACACCAAAGTGTTGCGTAAATGAATAATGGATTCAAACTTCAGCCTTCCTTCTTAATAGCTTTTAAGAAACTTGACTAGTCATCAAACTTCTGCTACTGTGAAATACACCTATAAAATGAAGATAACGCTAGTGGCTAAGTCTTTGGAATTTTTCGGAAGAAAAAAAATACACCTAGTTATAATAAAATGGTAAGTATAATAAGAATTATACATTTGACAAATTCTCTCACCCATTGCGTGAGACAGACAGCGGACCAAGGCTAGTGAGTCTGGAACAGAGAGCTCTGCTTAAGTCCCAAGCGAAAATATGGTCCCATCCACTCCTCCCAGTTTGCGTGAACTCAACATCAGCAAAGCTAGCAATCAACAGCTGGTCTCTCTTACCGTGAGAAGAAACTCGCGATGTGCAGCTGAGGGAAACCTGTGCACCCCGGGAGCTGGCTGGGTCTGAAAGAGAGTGCAGAACAAAGGTGAGCTCCATGGGCTCAAGTCCCCATCATCAATGTCCCTGATGCTGACCAGTTTATGCACGCTGCCTCCCTCAAAGAAGAGGGCATAGGTGGGGAAGAGATAAACAAGGACTACAGAGTCTTCCTAATACTTCCAAGAAGATATAAGTCTTTATTTAATTGGCCTAGTCAGAAACACTGGGAGAGAGAAAATGAGATCCCTCAAAAATCAAAGTGCAAGTCGCATGGGATTCATCGTGACATTTACATGTGAAGTACAGTAGAAGTTCTTTTAAGAGACCTCAGTGTCACTCTGTACTCCTTGAACCATTCTGATGGACTTTCATAATAATCTGGTGCTGGTTTCTAGTTGGCCAATGTCAGGTATTTCTAATTTTAGCTATTAAATTTTCTATGTGCCAAGAATCTGTTGTATTAACTTCCAAAGTTATTTATACTGGTGAAATTAACTGATTAATAAAAGGCTAATAAACTCATCTTGAAGAGGAAAAGGGCTTTGTTTCTATGAAAATAAGTGCATATTTTAGAAGAGATGATACAAGGAAGCTTTCATGGTGGCATGTGCAGTGCTATTGTAAACGATGGGGCAAAACTTAAAAATCTCAAGGAAATTTCCCTTCAGATAGCTGTTCATGTTCTCTTACCTTTTTTTGCCAATCAAGTGGAGTACAAACAAAAGGCATATGTAAATGTACTAGCATATTATGGCTGTAGTTTACGAAACAAAGATGATATAGAAATCTATTTTATGGACTCAGATCTGAAGGCAAGAGGCTAGCCCTTCATTGGAAGCCTGGAAAAAGCAATGTTGGCCTATATGTTTAAAGTTAATTAAGATATGTTTTTATTTTTTGAGTTGTTGAAGAATGTTTCCAATGAATGCTATGAATCAATTATAGAGTGAAATTGCAAATATTGCAAAAGTTTCAGGAGAGCGACTTGCTTGAACCATACTGAAAGACATTTACAAAGATCTGGCTTAGATATGTTAACAACTGAACATGAGAAAATTAACCAAGATCATGACACCATAAATTTAAAAGTGGCTGATTTTAATCTTCAAGAATTCAGAGAAATTCTTAGGAAAAATCCATGACCCCTGGAATGTTTTTGCAAAAGTCAATCTCTTTATATTATTCTGGAAAAGTTATGATTGTTTCAGATGAAATGACTTGTACTTTATTGTTAGCTCATTGCTCTGTGGATAATGATAGGTATTCATATATGAACATATTACTATTAGAAAGAGCACTTGCTGTATTTACCTTTGCCCTCTACCTAAACGCAGACGTTAAGGAGCCAAGTTGGCTCTCTGACTTGGCTTCATAAGCGTTGCTCCCGTGAAACCAGCACAGGTGATGACTGTCTGCCCGAATAAAAATGCCCTCTTATAAACTTGTTTTTGCAGATGAGTGATCACCCAACTGTTTGCCTAATCTTCCCATAAGTGCTCATGCACCCAGCAATGAACAATGCTAGTAATTGATCTGATAGCTCATCCCTTAAACTGAGGGACACCATAAATTCAACTAAATTCCATAAATATTTGATGGGACTCATTCATTCAGTTATTTGCTAGGCTTTTATGATTTAAAAAGAAAATGAGAAAGAAAGGGAAGGAAGGAAGGGAGGGAGGGAGGGAGGGAGGGAGGGAGGAAGGAAGGAAGGAAGGGAGGAAGGAAGAAAGGAAGGGAGGGAGGGAGGGAGGGAGGGGAAAATAAAGCTTCTGCCTTCTGGAGCTCATAATCGAGCTAAGTACATTGGCAAAGAAATAAACATCTTTAATCTAGGGTTTTACAGAAGAGGCTAAATGAAGAATAAACAGAGAAAGTTCCCTGTGATTCTGAGTCTGCCTGGATGTTTGGGAAGAGGGTAGGGTAGTTTGGCGATGGGCCAAGATTATTTCAAGAAGGGGTTTTGGTTGTTTATGTGGGGCCTTCAAGTAAAAGCAGAATTTTGACTGATTAAAGGTAATGAGGACAAACATTCCATATCAAGCAGAACTGGGAGAGAACAGGGATGCATGGAGAATGGTTGCTGGTTTGGTGTGACTGACAGGAAAGCGGTTTGTTCTTAAAAGTGAGAGGAAAGAGGGCAGAGGCAGCAGAAAACAAATCCAGCAAAGTATAGTATAATATTTAGTGTAAATATTGGAATGTTCTCAGTAAATTTCTCACAGAAGAATCTGGTTTATCACCGCGACACTGGTGGCTCCCAGAGAGTGCCCCTAGACTAACAAACTCAACATCACCTGGAAACTAAGGCATGCAAATTACTAGACCCTACCTAAGATCTCCTGAATCAAAAACTAGGAGGGTCAGTCACAGCAATCCATGTTTTAATCGCCTTACTCAGGTGATTCTGATGTCAATCTGAGCACTACTGCTACAGGTAAAAGGATTTTTCATATAATATTAGTAAGGAAACATTGTCAGATTTGAGTTTTCGAGTAATTGTCTTTGCCCCTGGTAAAGAATGAATGGAAAACAGTGAGCCTGGAGGCCCTTGTGGGGTCTGCTGGCTCCTGTCAAAGGGCAAAAGCAGCGAGAGGGCCTGAGAGCCTGGAGGGGAGGGAGATGGGTGGGGGTGCTGGTGGCATGTTGCAGTCAGGCCCATCGAGCTGCACTGCTGAATAGGAGTGGAAGAGTGAGGTGGCACAGAAGACGGGAGAGTCCGAGTTGAATCTTTTTCCCCAGTCCCAAGGGCTACCTTGATGACGGCAGCTTTCCAGGAGCTTCAGAAAGAGACGCTCCTTCAATTAGGCAATCACGGAGCTTTTGAGCAGGCTCAATAGAACGTGTACCATGAATGCAAATTTACCTCGCTGGGCTCATTCATTCACTCGCTCACACAGGTACTACTCATTTTGTATCTGTCATGTGCCAGGCACTCTGATGGTCAGAAGAGACAGGCAGATGAATCAGAGGCTGTCTCTTTCCTCCAGAAGCTTTTGAGCGAGCTGGAGAAGGACATGTGCAAGAAAGAGACAGACATATAGCACAGAGGGGACCAATCTACCTGGGGACAACTCCCTTTCAGATGGAAGGTGACCATGCTCTGATTTTTGTCTTTTGCTGGCTATCCGACTCTGCTTCTCAGTGAACCCCTCTCAGGTTCTCAGAAGGGAGGCCACACCTCCTGGAAGCTGGCCAAGTGGCCATCAGCTTTCTCAGCTTTCACAAGACCGACAGTGGCATCTTCTGTCAGATTTCATGGGTCTGCGTCTCAGAAACTGATTTTGCACTTTTACCACAGTAAGTTCTCCTTCACTCCTCAAGGAAATGAAGCAGTAAAAAGATGGAATGAAAACTGTTCAGGCTCACACACAGAAATCTCAGGTAAATTCCAATTCTCATATACATGCCTGGAGTTTATTTATAAGTAAACAAATGGAAAAGTCCATTAAAACACCAAAAAAATAAGCCTGTGTTCCTAGTGACTTACAAATCCTACAGAGAGCTTTAGTAAAATACTCTATGCACTTTAGAATATTATTCATTCATTAAAAATGTTGATATTAGCATGAAAAGATGACCATGATAAGTTGTAAAGTATGGAGACATTAGATTACAAAGCAGACAGTGCAGTGTTATCCTGAACACTACAAATAATATATGTTAACACTAATATGTGTGTAGTAACAATGTTGCTTTTAGGTGGTAGATTACTGAAGATTTACTTTCTTCTTTATACTTTTCTGTACGGACTATCACACTGAACACGCAATATCTTTATATAGGAAGTAATCAAAACATTGCCATTTTGAAAATGAAGTATATTAATAGCTTCTAAACATATGCTAAAAAGGAATATAGTATAACAATACTAAAAGGACCAGTGTCAAAAGTAGAAAAAGATGAGAATTGTTTCTTTATATAATATCATCATGTGAACTCAACTGACTCCCATGTTGATAGTATTTCGTATGTAACAACAACACAGGAAACTTCCTACCTCAGTGGGAGACTAGGCAATACGCACAGCACACAGGCTTAAGTGGTCCAATCGTGCTTATGGGGGCTGCTCTGCAATTCTGTATGTTACAGGTAACTGACAGCGATGCAAAGTGATTCTTGCCCACAGCCATGTAAGCTCCGCCAATTACGTCCAGGGAAAGTTCAATTGATTTTCCTCCCCCACTGTGGGAAAGATTTTCCCCTCTATTTGCACATTCATTTTAATATCCAATCTATAATGTTTCTGTTCTTGAGATCTCCTTTGAACCGGCTGTTCGCACCTCACTAATTCCCTAACTAATGAGTTAAATGAGATCTTTAATATGGCTTTATTTTTATATCTGTATGAGAGACATGGTTTTGTAGGTTTTTTTGAAAATTATCTTTTAACAAAGATCACAATATTAGTTAATATTTACTAAGAACTTTCTGTGTGCCTGGGCCTGTTCTAAGCCATTTTTATGCCTTGTCTCATTTCATCTTCACTATCGCTGCAAGGGGCTAACGTCGGCTCCACTTTCTACATGGGCCCTCAGCGTTCCCTAGAAGGTAAGGAATTTATCCAGAAGGAAACAAGGAGTGTGTGGCAGAGCAGAGTTCAAATTCAAGCTGAGTCCACACATGTGCTTAACCAGACAGCATCATCCCAATTTTCCCAGAATTGAACCTCAGCAAGGTAGAACTACCTCTTGCTTTTTCACTTATTGAAAAAATATTTTGAACACCCACTATGAGTCAGACGCTGAGCTGAGTTTTGGGGACACAGAAATGAAAAAGCAGACAAAATCCTTGATTTTTATGCATCCTTGAATTTTGTAATAACTGGCTAGAAGGACATTGCTGATGTAGCCAGACAACCTACTTCCTCTAAAGTTCATTTTCCTCAAGCTCCTTTTCCTACCCACTTCTGGTCAACAGGGAACATTCAATGGACTGGAATTACAACTTCTAGTAAAACTACCTTGATATCCTCTTGTCGCTTGATGCAAAATACATTCAAAGAAATTCAGGAAAGGAGATGAGTAAGAAGTGTTTCACGAACTTCCAGGAAAAGTCCCCTTCCCGGCCTCCCTGTGGAAAGGCCAGTCCCCTGCCTGGAACGCATTTCCCCTGGCTCCGCTTCCTTGTGAATCCCTGCTGGACCTTGACACTCAAACCTCTGCTCAGCCTTCGGAGCCCTTCCCAGCCTTCTCTGTCTTCATCTCCCTCGCCCCAGCTTTGTGAATTAACCTCTCTTTTCTCACTCCAGCATCCTTTGCCCCTTGGTTATTTCTGGATGTGATCTCCCCGAGGGAAACGCCAAGGTTTAGTCATCTTTGTGTCCCCAGAGCCCAGTGTGTTAAGGGCTTGCAGCAGGGTGAGGCAGTAATGTGCTGGTAAACAATTCTCTCTGTACAATTTACATAGAACAACTTTCTCTTCAGCCAACGGACAATTCTCTCTTGTCTCTTTGTATTTACTGATTCTTCTATCCAAACGCCATCTTCGTTTTATCTCCTACAGTGCCTAAGGATTTCTGTTAAGACATCGGTTCTTCTAGGAAGCATTTCCTAAGCCTGAAAGTAATTGCCTCTTCTGTGTACCCTCCTATGATCTCAAATTTCCACTATTATATCACTTCTCACCCTGGAATATAACTGCCTATTTATATATATAAATACATGTATACGCATATCTTTAAAGTCCTCGAGGGCAGGAACTACATCTATTTCACTGCTGTATCATCAAATCCTAAATCACTATAAGTACATATAAACGTGTGTTTATTTACACATATGTAAATATATGTCAAATATTCATGTTCGCCATTACCTAGAAGAAATCGTTCTTAGGCTACAGCACGATGGAGCAGGAAGCGCAGCTGTGGAGTCAGAAATGTGGATTCTCCTCCTGGCTCAGTCTCTTATTAGCTACGTGACCTCGAACAAATTACATTAATGTGTTATACCTTAATTCCCTTATAATTAAAATGAGAATAAAAATCTCCACTTTGTCCTTTTATTGTGCAGACTAAATGAGATAATGTATGTTGAGGATGTAGTGCTAAGTAAGCTCTCAATAAGTATCCATTTCCTTTCCCTTCTATTTGTAGCCAGTGATAAATTATGAAGACAGCATTTGGGCACAGAACAGGATATCCTACATGAGTAGCAATGGCTTCCCAAGGTAATAGATGGTGTTGCCAACAATAGTGAAGAGAATGAGAGGAAGTTACCACATAAACGAACCTTCTCAAGGTTTCCCTCTCAAGGGTTCAATGCAAGGTTCAGAGGACAACTTGGAACATTAGACAGCATCGTGAAAAACCCAGCAATGTTCCCAGCTGCGGCACTTAATCGACACACGCTCCTAAAGGCCAGGTGGCTCAGCGAAAGGCAGACCTGGAGTCTCCCCTAGGTGAACAATTAGCTCTGACGCACAGTGCACATAGCACTTGCCAACGACAGCATTAGGTCGCCCTTCTTTCTACTGTACCTCTGCCCTGTGTAGGGACTCCGAAGGGGTGGTGTGAGTTTCCCGCATGGTACTGTGAGCTGGGTGTTCTCGTCTCCCCAGGGGTGTTTAAAGGCTTCCAGCTTCCTGTCAAGTCATTCCTGCTAGAGCACCTTTGAAAAATGTCTACATGTTATAACTGTAAGTTAACAAACAAAGCTTCCCCAGGGAAATACTATAATCAGGACCAAAATGAAGGGTGCAACTAATGCAACATTTTCTGGGCTGGGGAGAGCCCAACTTATATTTCTAGTCTGAGCTTTCAGTTCTCTTGTTTTAAGAGAAGAAATACTTTTAGCCCTTGCGGGTGATGTGACAGCTGGTCAAGTTGATGAAACACTGAATTCATGATGAATAAGTCCTACGTTCAGTTTCTGGCGTCAAAATCCTGAAGACTTAAACATGTTGCTTGTAGGAAATAAGCTTGTTCTTGAAGGTGTGTGGTCCTGCTCCCAAAACTCCTTTCCTGGCTACGGGTATTACCACAACTTTAGAATGTGCTGCTGCAAGGCTACGAAATGGCAAATTCAGCTGTCAGGGAGGCAGGCAAAAACGAGTGGCCCGGCAGTATGAAGAGAATACTAAATCAAGAATGTGGGGCCTCGGGTCTCTTTTTATATCTGACTGTTCTGCTAACTTGGAGATGAGTTGGGTAAGGAAAATCATAAATATTCAGAGTCTACATCACTCTGGGTCCTATGCTATGTCCCTAAATATATACCTTTGCCTTTAATCTCTCGCCAACACTAATTTAATATGCATTCCAGACATAAGGAGACTGAGACTCAGATTAATGTGCCCGAGGTATAAATTTGGTGGATTATATTTTGGACCCCAAAAATATCCTCCAATTTTTTTGCACAATTCTTCAACTTTAATACTATTGGCCGCCTTACAGCCAAACTCACACACACACGTGCACTCAGTCCAGTGGGCAGAGACGAGAGAATGGTAAGGCAGAGAAGGTCTACTTTTACCTGCCAGATGCCTCTCATGTATTTTCATTTGACTTTGGACAGATCCCACACCTGGTGTGGACCTTGTTTTATCCATCTGTGAAATATGAAGTTTAAACTAAATGATTCCTTAGCTTCCCTTCAACTCTCCTATTAAAAAATGAAAAGTAACCCATCCAGTGATGTATCTCATACGTATGCCATGCTTAGGTTAAGTGTTCCTATCGTTTACTTTTAAAGGGGAACAGACTCCTTCTGATTGCGGCCTCTAGAAAAGTGTGTCCAATTTTTGTTGTCCTTTCTTGATTCTCTCCCTCCTGCCTGGAAGGAAGAGGGTGCATATCAGGCTTATCCTCCAACTCTATCCACATCTCACTTCTGGCACTGACCAACCTCTGCTTTCTGTCACGGTTAATGGTGGGCAGAGCTTATCTCCCCTACAACCTGGTCAGCTCCCCGAGTTCCCGCCACTTCCTGACCCAAGCTGGCACCCTCTGGGACACCCAGCCCAGTGTCAGCCCCAGGGGGGACAATGTTAATAGTCTTCGTCCACAGTTGTTGAAACGGAAATCTGAGACATCACAGGATTCTTATCTAATTCAAATTTGAGTTAAACAGAAAGAAATTATCTGAGAAGTTTGATAATGGCAAGTTTGAATAACAAATAGCATGTCTGTGTTATTTTATAGCAAGAGTTTTCTTGTCTCTGAAGAATTCAGTTTTTAAAATTAATTTTCAATCTATCATTATTTTGTAAAGTGTAATAAAATGAATTACTAGAAAATTTAATTAAGCCCTGGTCATGTATCTCAGCTGGTTAGAACATCATCCCAATATGCCAAGATTGTAGGTTCAATCCCTGGTCAGGGCACATACAAGAAGTGACCAATGAATGTATAAGTAAGTGGAACAGCAAATCGATGTTTCTCTCTTTCTCTCCCCGTCTCTCTCTCTCTCTCTCTAAAGGTCAATAAAAAAATCTATAGAAAACTAAATTAGAAGATATCAAACATGTATTCAAAACCTGTATAACTAGGTTCAACAAAAACAAAACTACTCTGTCTAACTGCTATGAGGTTGCTAAACACTTCTTTTCTGTGCTTATCTCACGAGCTGGCAACAAACGGCTACTTAGGGTCACCACCTCCAGACTGGGCCTGGAGGGACACCAACTGCTTTACCATTGATACGGCAGGTTTAGAATCCTAAAAGCGGCTGGATTATGTCACCTGGGTGAAAATGCTAGGGGTCAGATGAAAAAAACACTAGGGGCCAGATCCTCAGCCTTCCGCTCTGCTCGGCCTCGGAGAAGGAAGACGAAGACAAAGGCCAAGAGGTCAAGGGATTCGGTCTTTACCCTTTGTTCTCCAGCTGCCAAAAATAAGCTCAGGAATAATCTCTGCTAAAGCCCAAATCTTGCTGGGGGAAGTTCAACAGTCAATGTCTGTATCACATTCTTCATGAATAAAACAGCATCTATCATCTATTTACGAAATTATAAATGAATCTTACACTACCAGCTCACTTACAAATGTTCCTCTGCTGTTCATTTGTTTACATTTCTATTTTACCCCCCCTCAAGGCACAGTCACGGACATTTTATTTAACCTTCCAGAAGCCCAGTGAGGGAGGTTTTAGAATTGTCCTTTTCCTACAAGTGAGAAAGCTGGCGCGGAGAGCGTCAGCCGACTTACCCTGGTCACTCAGTTACGAAGCAGCAGAACTGGAAGTCACAGGCAGGCCTGTCTGACAGGAAACCTTCCCTGTCTACCAAGCCCACTGCTTCCCTGGTTAGCCCTCCCACAACAGACTCTAAACATACAGAGAGTTACAGGGAATGTGCTGTTGTTTTTTTGTTTTTGTTTTTGTTTTTCTCAGTAAGTGGCAAGAAAGTGTCTTTCCACAAAGCCATGGGGTAAGAACCATAAATATGCCTCTGTGAATGTTAGATGGGCATACAACCACTGAATCTTTAACTTTAACCTCCACAGAGTGTTATTAGGTATGTAAGTATTCTACATATTCTGAAAATTTAAGCTTCCAGCACCACACTTGCAGTCTCTCGTGTACAGAATGTGACCACTATTAATGAATTAACAGAATTTAAGGTGATTGTCTAAACCAACTGAAAAATGGGCCTATTCGCTAAAATGATTCACTTGGTGCATAGCAACACAACATCTAGTATTTAAACTTCCTTAAAATGGACCACATTGTCCTAACGTACTGCAAAAAAACTCATTAGAGAAGAGGAATGGTTCCATGAGCTACTCATATGTTATATTTGATTTGCTCTCCTCACCAGCCAAAAACATGTTCTCAAAGAATGGGGTAAAAGTGCCTGACAGAAGCCTTATGGAGAAATCTCTTTGTAGAGACTCTTACGAAACGGCGAGAACAGAAAGGATGCTTCTTTCCAGGGCTCCCCAAAGGAAAAGCCTGCGCACAGGCTGCGACCTCCCGAGCGGGTTGGCGGCTGCTGCTGCTGCAGGCTCTTTCGGCCCACGCTTCCGGTCTCAGTGTCATCCTTAGCACCTGTTTTTCCGACCGATGAAATCCTAAGATACATGAAGTACAACATATTTGGTTCCAAGTGGGCTCCATTTATAGGTGAGGAACTTGAAGTCTACAAGGGTGAGCTGACCTACCCAACGTCACGCAAATAGTACGTAAGGAGGACTGGAGCTCTGAATCCACCTGCTGGAAGAATTCAATTTTAACTTAAAACAGAACCCAAAAGCACATGCCTCTACTTCCCGTTTCTGTTTGCAAAGACTGTATCCACTTACTCATTTCTCTATCCCCATGTCACCAGACACCGTGTCTAGTGCTTAATAGATGTTCAGCAAATGTCTCTTATATTGAATTAAATTAGCAGAAGTATGAAGGTGAAACCTTTTGGAACTCATTGTGATTACACACACTTGTAGGCCTTGTCTGAGTGCCGATAAGATGAGGTAGAAGCATGTATAATTCCTCCTGCCTTTTATAATCTTTGCCGTGAAGGAAATATAATAGCACTCAAGATTCCTATTATGACTGTCAGAGGGATGAATGACTCAAAGACCTATAAGGCTTAATGTACAATTAATATCATGCCTCACTTTCGTCATGGGCTCATTGTTCTACATTTTGACTGTCTAGACAGGTATCTCAACTTTGACCTTCTGAGCTAATGAGACTACCAAAGAGAAGATGCACAGAAGGAAGAAAATCAAATTATGGTAAATTTAAAAGCCAAAATGCAATAGTCTATTACTGTTCTGTCACTCAAAGAATCCGGAAACATCCGTTCTTCCATGCCTCAGCATTAAAATGTAGGCAAGGCTGAGCCACTGCATACAACACATAGAAATTCTGATAGCAGAGATTTTAAATCAAGGTGGTATTTAACCCGAGCAGGCACTAGGACTTGCCAGACCTGGTTAGCTGCCCATAAACAGGATATGTTCACATGAAGGCACTTCACCCTTTTGACTGTCTACGGGGTTGTTTGTCATTCTTGTACAGTTCTCTGTCCTCTAGGTATAAGGGGATAAACCAATGAGCACGCACACACGGAGAAAGATACACATGGAAACTGTTCATAGGAAATACTTAGTGATTTTAATGTTTTCAACCAAAACTCAAAATGAGGAGACATTTGATTTCTACCTGCTAAGTTATCAGATCATATCCTTTTTTTCGGCTCTTAGAAACAACAGAGGACCATATTCTGAACCAATAACAAGAACATTATGAGGCAATGTTGCAGGAAACATGAAAGAATTCATGTTATCTGAGATCTGTAGAGGGTTTTAGGTAATTTGATACATATTCGAGAAAAAATCTACACAATCTTCCATGCATCCATTCATCTGTCCAATACTTTTGACCACCCCCCCTTTATACCAGTCATGGTGCCAGAGACAACGACTACAGAGAGGATCAAAGTAGACATGGTCTTTTCCCTCTAGAAAAAACAGACATAAAGGAGTTACAAGGACGACAAATAGGGATTAATTACTACAGGAACATGTAAGAAGTGTTTGATCTGTGCACCATGTATGAGGAGGTGTTAGGCAAAACAAAACCATGAAAAGTAGGAATATATTTGGGATTAGCCTGTGTTTCATGTCAAGGCAAAGAACCTTGAGAAAATACATTTGGGGAGTTGCACGGCATTAGCCTGGTACAAGGGGAGGAAGTGGTGAACAGTAATGTGGAGACCACAAGACTTGGACTCTGCCGCTGAAGTCAATGAGCGGAATTTAGGAAGCTTCCATCCTTCCCTGGGCCACCGCTCCCTCACCTGTAAACCATGGAGGCTTATTTCGGTGACACCTTACATCCTTTCTAGCGCCTGCAGTCTTATAAAATCTCTTGCAAACCATGGACCTCTTAAAATACAGCTAGCCTCTAAATAAACCAGCAAGCCTGAAAGCAAGGACTCAAGGGGCCCTCTCAAGGTGATTGTTCAGTAATCACATTCACTAGTAGTACCATTTACTTCATTTACAGAGAGAGCTTTCTATATGGAAGGACTAATTCTCAAAATTTGTTGTTGTTGTTCCAGAACAGTCTGGAGCCACCACTGTGATAGAGAGATGGTGGCGGGAAAGGGGAGGCATGGGAAATAAGAGTCCAATGGGGAGGAATTCCTAAACTTTCTTCAGAGAGGGGAAAACCAAGAGTCAGTGGGTAAGTGGCATGGTTTGGGGAAATTAATCTGCTCCCATCGCTACTGTAAAATGACAGAGATACCGCTCACTCTACAGCGCCCTCTGAAGCCTTGGGCAGCACACCGTATCAGCACGTGAGCCAGCAGCCTAGATTTCTCATCCATAGACTAGGGATGGCAAAACCTGCCCCACAGAGTTTCGAAGTAGCTTGTTCAGGCAAAGAATTTAGCAGAGGGGCTTGCTCTTCTAAATCCCTTCCATGATCAATTCAATGATCACAACAGTCCTGGGATATATTGCAATGATTAGCCTCATTTTTTAGGTATGGACACGGAGGCTCGAAGGTTAACTTACTTGGTCAAGGCTGCATGGTGTTTATGGACTGGTCCCAGGATTCCCTGCAGATCGCCCACCTAAAGCACCCATGCCCATAATGATTACAATACATGTCTCTTCATCATAAAGGTTGGGCTCTTCTTTCCCTATCACCTGAAGACAATTCACCTTTTGTCATAATGACAGGGGTATCCTGCCTTATCTCCGACGATAGGATTTTGTCTCTACCATTGCACCATGACATGTAGACCACCAGGATTGGGGGCCAGTTCCCCTTCATGGGCCTCTTTGTAACTGTTGGCTGCTACATGACTAAACCTGACATCTAACATGGAATCAATGTAGCACCCACTAAGATCATTTCAACACTTCATCTTTCTCTTTCCAGGACAGCCTCTGTGCTAATCAGCTTTGCTTCCCTCTTTGGATCACAATGGTAGTTTCTATTTTGGAATTTTATTGTTCTTTTGCAGCTTAGAGAGATTATTATTCTGGTTCTGATCTAGGCTTGGCTCTGTTTCAAAGGCTCTACAACCTCCAGTCAAACTGGCTTCATTCACCGTCTGGCACTGGCACATGTCCTTCCCAGGGAGGAAAACAGGCTCTCGACCCACCTCTTAAAACAAGCAGATAAGAAGGGGGAAAGGCTCCCTAGGCCATACAAGGAGCAAAGTTGGCTGGGAATAAAACAAATTTAAAATCTAATTCTTGTCTGGTAAAATTAGCTCAAGTGATTACCTTCAGATTTCTTTTCATCTCCAAAATTAGAAGTGTTAATCATCAATGTTATTCTGTAAAACCATTTTGGAGTTTACAATTAAAACAATACTTTTTGCCTCCATAGCACAGTTCATCAGGGATTCTCAATGGCCTCTCCTCACTGTGTAACTACACAGCAGCCCCCACCCCCAGAGAGCTGCCTGTGCAGGGTCCAGGGAGAGTCTCCAGGCTCTGTACCTGTCCTAATAATAGTATTTCAGAGGATGGCATAGATTTTCTCAAAGACTTCATTTAATCCCCATCATAACTTTGTGGCTGAGCTATTCTCATTATGCAAATATATTAAACTGAGGCTCAGGAAATCAAAGTATGTTACTCAAGGGCCAGGCTAGTCGACAGAGATGTCAGGTCCCTCTGGGAATGAAATTCTGAAATTCCTTATGCTGTCCCATGCCGCCGCCCTCTTGGCACTCCCTTGTGAGGGTTCTAATTAAAATGAAATGCGATCATGTTTATGAAACATTTACTATGGGCCAGGCACTCTGCTAAGAGCTCTAATTGATTTTAATCACTAACTCTTGACAGTGACTGTATTAAACGTTTACTAGGATTATTGCTGCTTTACAGGTGAGGAAACTCAGGGTATTAAATAATTTCTTAAGATCTCACAAGCAAAATATGCCCAATATTTCAGCATTTTCAAGAAATTTTTATATGCCAGACACTCTTGTAGGCAGTGGTGATGCAGCTATGAACCAAACAGACCAAACACTTTCTGCCCTCTTGGCGCTGGTGAACCAGTAAACAGAAACAAGTAAACAAAGCATAATACTTAGAACGTCATGGCGTAAAGGGCCATGGAGAAAATCCAAAGAGGGGAAGGGATCAGGGATCAATGAGCTACTTCTGAATTCTCTAATAACTGTGCATGCTACTTCTCCCTTCTGAAAGGTCAAAGCACTTACGAGATGCTGAGAATACTGTCCCACTAACGTTAAAAAGAAACATGTTCAGGATGGAATAAATGGTGTGTTAGTAAGACTTGCTCAGGTAAAGTTCAAATCTCTAGACAAGAGTGAAATTGTAGGAGATCACACTGGAAATGTGAGTTGGGACCAGGTCAGGCATGGCTCGTAAAATCAGGTAAAAGGTTTTGGACTTCATTTGGCAAGGGAGGGTTTTTAAAAATGGAAACAATTAATTTGGAATTATCTTTCAGAGTGACAAGAAGGAAGACCTCCAATGGAAAATTTGGAAGTTTTCAACAGTTCCTGTCTAAGTTAATGTCTTTAAAGGCTGGTGGAATGAACACAGAGATCTGCCCAGAAGAAGATGTTAAAAGTACTTTGGCAATTGATTGTGGAAAAAGAGAGTGAAGGTTAACACAGGTAGACAAGAGTGGATTTGCCATGAAGTTAGTGAGCTCTAGAGTCAGGGCCCCTCACTTGCACGGGCCGCTTCTAAGGCCTGGCAGGGACACTTCCAGTGTTAACAATTGCTGCTAATTCAAAGGGCATTTAAGATCAACCACTTCAAAAGAAAATATAAAATGCCATGAAAGAACTTAGATAGTTGTTCAAATTCAACAAAAAGTTATGAAAGTTTACATGACATTATCGATGAGTTGAGAAGCCAAAAAGATTTCAGTAAACTATTAATAATCAAGACAAATTGCTATCAACAATGATAAAAATGATAAACTAATAGAAATAAGATTCACTTATTTTTTTCTTTATGTGGCTAAGACCAACAGACATGTGTAAGGAAGTTGAAAACGTAAAATGGTATTTTTCTGCATTGTGTGGCTATAGCATTTATTATAATTTTTAAAATTTGTTTTAATTGCTTTCCTCATTCTAAATATTTAAATCTAATATGTATTCTTAATGTTGTATTTTAAAAAGTTGTTAAAGCTTCAGACCCCATTAAAACCTGTATGTACTGTTACAGATAAATCACAACTCAATAACCTAAGTAACTAGGAAGGTGGTAATAAAGACATGTTCGAGAGGGGGAAAAAATGTTAATGTTCCACCTGTTGGTCACAGCACGACGTGGGGTCCTGAGGAGGTGATCAGCAGGCAGTTAAATATCAGCCTGTCAGCTCAGAGGAGATGGTGAGAGAGACAATGAGAGTATGTGTTGTGGGGTAAACAACGTGGTGCTTATAGCTGAAACAAAAGAAGTAGTTCAATTCTCCAAGATGAGGCCACAGAGAGAGAAGAAAAATGAACAGGGACAGGCGGCGTCCCAAAGACAGACAGAGATGATAGAGCAACAGATGCAGAGACAGAGAGAGATGTATCTCACACACGGCCAGGCCGAATATCTCCAAGAAGCTCTTAGATAACATCTGAGTTAGACATAAATGAGATTTGGAAAATTTAGCCAAATTTATGCCATATAATAAAAAATGAAGCATTTTAGGAGCATCTGGGTGACTTTTTAGCCTCAAGGACTGGTGTGTACCTCTGCCTACAATTTGGGTCAAAAATCATTCAGAAGATGAATCCCAGAACTTGACATAATGGAAATAACATAGGATTAGGAGCTACCGGGAAGGCATCTCTGTCCTTCTCAGTAATTCTGCTGTCAAGTAACGAAGACAATGCGTTGTGTTCAGCAGACTCATTTCCTTTCCCCCCGGGCACACAGAGAGACAACAGTTCCCAGGCTCGCCTGCAGTGAGGTCGGGCTCTGTGCCTGGTTTCTGTCCAATGGAGCGTGGGTAGAGGTGATATGGGCAACCACCTCCAGCCTGGTCCTCCCCGGCATTCTCCAGGAGACCCCTAAAGCTCTCTCCTTCCTGTCCGCAGACCTACTATGAAGGGTCCTCTGCATGACTCAGAGTCGTAAGATGCTGGAACCATTGGACAGACGCAACCGGGGTCCCTGAACCTCCACAAGGAAGGCCACCTGCCAAATACCCAATCAGATCGTGGTATGAGAAACAGATACTTTACTCAACTGAAATACTGAGTTTCTGAGGTCGTTTGTCACAGAAGTTAGCCCACCCTGCCTAGTAGAACAAGTTGCTTAATTTTCTGAGCCTCGGTTTCCTCACCTGCATTATATTTCAGAGGGTTCACATAATGATTAAAATATATAACATATCTACATATACTATATGCTTTGTTGGCTCCATTGTTTTTTATCCCAGGTTTCCACTCAGGTTGAGTTAGGGCTGGCCCACTGAACACCGGTAGAGGGTACTATCTCATTCTGTTCGATGACTGTATGTGCACAGTGCAAGGGTAACCAAGCCTGCTACAGCTGTGTAGCTTAGCCCAGCCACGTGAGTTAGAGGAAGAAGTGGTTTTCCTTCCAAAGTGCCCATAACAAAAATAGCTCGGCATCATCTTTAATAAAAAGATTAGAGCAACAATGATTTTAAAGGCAGAATAATTTATAACTTTTCTATCATGGCTTTATATCCTCCTTGTACCATAAAAAGAAGATTTAATCTTTCCTTTCAATGGTTTGCATCTTTTTTCTTCTTCTCTGATAAAATGACAGCCTTTAAGTATCTCAGCTGATATAAAGTAGGCAAAAAAAAAACCAACAAAACCCAAAAAACCTACTGATCAATATTCAGCTTTGGCACTTAACGTACATTTTATGTTGATTGGGACTTAAACCCCTACTAGCAACTCTCACTGCCAAAATCACATTTTCTCTTCAGATGCCTGAGGTTGGAATTGAGTGTGTACCAACTGGAACTGATTGCTTGAAACCTGAACAGTTCAGAGTTTAATTTCTCTAATTTGGGTAAATACTATCTCCCACCAGGCTGTCTGCATTTTCAAGTGTTCAGAGTCACATAGGAGCCAGTATTTTAAGCGATGCATAAGGGGGGCATCCCTGTGATATTCCGGGAGACTGCCGTGAACCCTCCCAGGAACAAATTGGTAGAAGCAAGTGGGAAAGGATGTCTATTGGGAGATGGTTCCTGCAGCCATTTACTTTCCATTTGTACAAACATCTGAACAGAAAGAAAAAAAAAGAAAGAAAGAAAAATGGCAACATTACAAGATTCTGACATCTGGAAATTGTGAGCTGCACAGCTTTTACACTAATTTAATGCATATCCTCACACTGCAGTTGTGTTTAACAGTTATCCGTGTGTCACTCAAAGAGATGCATTGTATGGAAAGAATTTTGGCAACGCAGAACCTCCTAGGTGGAGCATGAGGTAATAATAAATGAAACACTTGTGCACAGACTATATATACTTAGCATTTATTCATAGCTAGCTTCTCAGAATGGTAGAATGGGGAGAGAGTTTGAAACACAGCTAGTCCCAATTCTTTTACTTAAAAGATGAAGACGCTGAGACTCTGAGATGGGAAGTAAGTAGGCAAGGTTGGAGGGAAGTAAGTAGAAGCAGCAAAATCCGCCCAGCTCAAGATGCATCCCATGACGCCACCCTGTCTCTTTCTACAACTGTGAATTCTCCCCTCATCGCCACATTTCCCTTTGTACCTGGGCCGGACAGCAGGTAAGGGCAGAGGGTCATCGCAGGTCACCGGGCTCCTTGGCATTTCTTATTTGGCCAGGTGAGCGCTCGGCAGAAGGTGGTTTTTACCTCCCGGCACTCAACACTGAAAAATGTGCAGCACAGGATCACAGGTTTACATTTTTAAGACAATACTTACAATCCATGTGCTATGAATTTTTTTTCTTCTAAATGTTTGTTTAACCAATTGGTGAATGCTGCGGGTAGGGGCTGCTGTACTGGAGGCCAAGAGACCTGGTTCAGAGAATCAGCTACAGGCTAACCAGGGGTCTATGGGCAAGCTCCAACCCTTCCGGGCCACCCTGTAAAATGAGTAGGCGTAAGCATAGCTAAGGCCCTGTGTGTTTTAAAATTTCATAGTTAAAAAGATCGCTTCTTATACCAATTCCACGGCATGCTCTTCTGTAGTAAATATAATAATTAAGGTGTCTTAGCACTATGCTAGGAGCAGTAGGAAGAATGAAAGAAGCAAGGCGTAGTTGGAGTAAGTCACAGGCCAGCGGGACGAGTCAGCAGGCTTGTAAGAGAAGTGACACATGACGACAAGCCTAGGAGAACGCCTTCGGAGTAATTTCCTTGGGTCTGGACTAAGAGCCAGCTAGACAGATTCTAATAAGAGTTAAAAAGGAGAAATTAACTTCGCTGAGTATTTATTACCTGTGAGGCGCTATTTTAAGCATAACACATGAAAATACTCATTGAGCCTTCATAATTGTATGAAATACACATTCCCCTCACTGTGCAGGCGAAGAAACAATGGCAGACAAAGGATAAAGCCCTAGCTCCAGGCCACACAGCTGACTGAGCAAGGATTCAAATCCAGAGAGCCTGGCCTTGGAGTTTAAGCTTGTAATTTCTCTGCAAAGTTCTGATGACAAGGAAGGGACAAGGAAGTGGGAGCAAGAGGCCTGGACAGCCACCTGGGCTGAGGCAGTGCCCCAGGTAACAGCAAGAGCCATTGTGCACCGGGCGCTATTTTGTGCCATGTGCTGAGTTACGGGTTTTACCTGAATTACCTCATTCAATCCCCACCTGATCATTCATTCGACAAACATTTGTTGAGGGCCCACCATTCAGTAGCCACTTATGCAAAGAACTGTGAGGCAAGTGCTGCAATGATTCACATTTTATTGATGAGGGACCTTCGGCTCAAAGACTTATGTCACCCATCCAAGGCCAAGGTCCGGCTCCGAGGCCTGGGCCTCTGCTGCAAGTAAAAGGCTTTTTGACGTCATTCAGAATCTAGGAAATCACTTAAAGTCTGGGACACCTTTTTAATTAATTTGATACAAATGCCTCCTCTAATCGAACATTAAAGACAGCTTCTAGATTTGGCCTGTGTGTGCGTGATGAGATAAAGCCACTCAGATGGCAAAGTTGCTGGAGATAGTGACAGAAGAGAAATGAGCCCAATCCAGCATCACCTGGTGATCCAGCTACCACGTGCTGTCCTTGTCACACTGTCACTGCTGAGGCGAGAAGCAGGAAAGGTAAGGAGACTGGCAAATGGCGGTGCAAACAGGGGGAGCCACCCTGGGGTCACCTGGAGAGAGTGCTCTGAAGGCCACATGTTGAATCGTCAATGAGGAGTGACAGGCAAGGTGTCAGGCCTCGAGGAAATAAAGACCCTTGGGTCTTGGTGAGCAGCTCAGCAGAAGTCAATCACTCTCACTGACTTGTGACAGTCTGGAAAGTTCTACGGTTTGAAACCCAGCTCAAGCTCAGCTTCTAGGAAAAAAAGGCTTTCTGTACCACAGCACGTAAGTGAAAAAGGCTGATCACTGCAACTGAGTTTAATTAATAGGGCCTTTGGAAGAAATGGCCATTCCCTGTATTGATCGGTGCAGTTCCGCAGTGTTTTCGTATGCAGGATCTTAGACAACCCTGTGGGGAAACTGGGCCTATTTTTCTCTTGATCATACTAATGAGAGAATGGAAACTCAGAAAGCTGTGGTGACCTCCACAAGCTCACCGCGTCAGGTCTCAAGCCAGACATAAAAATGTATCTTAGTAATTTCGCTTCTGTGTTACCTCTCAAGGTGAGGCCTCCTATCAGAGTAGAAGAGTTTCCAGTCAGTGGTAATTGTATATAAAACCTCAAATAATGTTGAAATTTAACATGTGTATTACCTCTGTAACCATCTGCTGAGTGTGGCCACCTGACAGTGAGCCTCTCTCAGTAACTGTCGTTCAACTAGCTTTGAAGTTTAAGTGACCTTATCAGGTTTGTTTTAGAGAAAGATCCCTTCACCAGCACTGGCACACTGGTAAATGATTGATGACTGGATCTTCAGGATTTAGAAAGAAAAGAGGAAGTAATGTCCTGCTCTGTGGTGTTTTCTTCTTCTCATGGTGTAAATACTCCCACTGTGGCTGGTTTCTAGCTCCAGACATGGCCATTACTGTTATGTATGTGCACACAGTTACCCCTTGGGGACCCAGACGAGCCACTTCCAGCACATGCCTGGAGCCATCTGGCTCCTCACTGGAGAGCTGATTGGAAGGTGACAGAGTCTCAGGTTGATGGAATAAACTGCTCTTTGCCATAACTGACACTAACAATATGGTAGCTTTAGAAGAATCTCAGCTATTCCGTTAACTGTGGCTGGCCTGCCTGGTGTAGCTCACCTACAAAAACAGGGAAAGCACTCCAGGTCCTGAGTGGTGGTGCTGGAGGGCAAGACCTTGATACCGTTGGCAAGCACTGACCCCCGGTTTCGTCTGTGTCCGATTCCCTCACGTTAAAGAGGCCAGCAGGGCCTGTGATGAGAGCAAGGTCTGGAACATGGGCCTTGCCACTGTCCTTCCCCAACGTTTACTTTTCCTGTTCTTTCTAGATCCCTCTCCCTGGCTTTGGCAGGGGCAGTTAGCAACTTGGAGTAGGGGAAGGACTTGTAGAAAGGGAGGAGCACAAGGAAACAACCTTCTCATCACCGCAAGTGCCTGCGCTCTAAGCTCTCAGCTTGCTGCGGTTTGGGCTCCTGAGCAGGAGCGAAAGGACAGGGAGGAAACAGAGTTCAGCTGGGACAGTAAACAGATGTGTAAGGGCACTGCGACACCTTTGACGCTGGGAGTCCAGCGGTTTCCTCCTGCCTGCCATGCGCAGTGAGAGAGGCCTCCATACACGCGCATTTTTAGGAATTCCCCCAGGAGAGTCAGTTTCGTGGAATATTACTTGGTGGTATATTCTAGCTTCCTTAGCACTGTTGGAAATATATAAAATAGAGGACAATTGCTCCTTACTTTCTGTTAAGTTAGATTACTTAATAGATCACTTGCTATGTAATAGCAAGAGGAAGCATTTTAAAAGTTGCATGCCCGTAGATAGCGGAGTTCCCAGGGGGAACCTCAGTGGGTAAACCCCTTTTTGTCTCACGGCCATTGATCTTCATTCATTTAACAAAAGGAGAATTGCAGCTTTGAAAACCTGCTGCTATTTCCGGCGTCCTCATCGCTTCCAACTCGTCCGGAACACCGGAGCATGGTCTGAGTTTGGAAATCAACCAGGAATGTCTCCTGAGATCAGGGCTTGAAACAAAAAAAGACGCCCAATAATTGCTCATTAAAGCTACTTTCCTTCTCTTTCTAAGGCACTAAAAATTTGATGTTAACCCTTAATGAGATAATTTGCATTTTGTTTAGAAGGTCATGGAGAGAGGGTCAATGAAAAACAGAAGACTGCTATTAGTGGAATGTCAGGATGACCTGAAAAGGCCTGCCTGCTATTTGTCAAAATGCACCATGAAGTGACAGGTGACTGTGCCAGGGGTAGGACTGGCATTGTGTTCTGGGCTACCAGTGGAACACATGAGCTTATGCTGACAGCTTTACTTATCATTTTACTTACTTACTGATATGGATAAAGGGAATTCAAATTCCCATCCATCACCCATGTCCAACCGGGAGGTGCTGAGTATTCACCAGCTCTTGGGCTATGGACTTTCATTCACTCTATCACTGAATTACCTAACAACCTTGTGAGAGATATGTAATGTCATCCCCGAATCACAGGGGGGGAAAAAGCCAGAAGGTCAGTAACTTCCTAAAATCACATGCCTAGTGAATTCAGAGTCAGATTTAATCAGGTACTTTGCTTCTAAGTCTAATGTTTCCCCAGGAGACCCTAGCTATCTCCCTTACAAAACAATTTATATCAATATTTAGAGCCATCTTTTCCATTCATCATCATCGTCGCCGCCGCCGCGGCCATCTTCTGCTCCTTTGCCTTCCTTGTCAGCTGTCATTTATTGAGCGCTTCCTCTATGCCAGGCAGTACACTAAGCATATTGCATAAATAAGGGTGTTGTGTCTCTTTTCCTTTTGCTTGTGTAATTATAACTTTATTCTGACACATAAGGACCAAAAGACAGACTTCCTTGTCTACCTCTACATCTTCATAATGTTGGCAGTCGTGCCAGGTAGGTGGTTAGGTATAGACTAAAGATTTCGAGATATAATAAACAGATTTCAGGATTCCTTTTCCATGCCTTTTATATAAACAACTTATTATCTGTCAGTTTTCTTCCTTTTAACCATATTCCCTTCTGTTATTGAGTTGGCCAAAAAGTTCAGTTAGTTTTTTCTGTATAATAAAAAATATTTTTCATTTTCACCAATAACTTTACTGATTTAGATATTTTGAGTATGTCGGCTATCTTCTGGGTGGTAGACTGTTAACTTTTCTCAATTAATGTCTCAATTTGATTGCTATCAACTTCAATTGGTCTACCCGACCATGGAGCCACCATCCAGTGAGAAATCTCCAGCAGGAAACTTCACGAACCACTTCTGACGACACCTCCATACACTACACAAATCTTGTGTGTGTGTGTGTGTGTGTTTCTGTTGTGTTTTTACCATTCTTGAAATAATAAAGCATAAAATGCCAAATATGTTGCTTATTTTCTTCCACCTTCAATATTAACATGGCAACACAAAAATTCAATTTTGATAAGTTTTTTAATGCACACTGATATGACAGCTGTCACAACACAATCTAAAAATATTGTTTCAAATGAATTTAGGCAACTAAGTTCTACTAGAGCCAATCTTACAGGGAAAAAAAAACAAAACCCCAATGAACTTTTTGGCCAATGCAATATAAGAAAAGACCACTTCCTCTTGTTTGGTCCCTGGAAATGGCAGAATTTTTCACCCCCCCCCCCCCAACTTTCTTTAAATGGTCAACTTTACACGTGTTTCTGAGTGACACTTCAGCTGCATGACCCCTGACAATCATAACAGGTCCCAGGCAAATTCAGTCTGTGATTAAACATAATATGGAATAAAAAGGAGGAAAGTACCTTAGTTTCTTAATTGGATTGAGAAGTTTTGGGTAAGAAACAGAGCATCTTTCTAGGGTCACTCTCTGGAAATCTGTTGTGTTGTTGCTGCACCAATTAAGACCATGTGGTCATTTCTTTGCAACCCGAAGAAGCTGTGGGATTGCTGATCAGTCAATGAGTCTGCCCCGGCACAGGACAGACTACAAGAGAAAGCTTGCATCTTGGGCCCTTGGGGGGTCGTCATCAGGGTCCTTGGATTAAGTGAAGAGGAGCCAGCCTCCTCCCCAAGTCGCAGGTGTGCACGAGGCCCTTGCAGCCCTCTCGCAGCTTCTGAACGCAGATGCTGGGCACGGTTAGAAATGGGTAGCACCAAGATTAAAGGACTTTAATTATTAGACCCAGGTGCTCAGGGTCTACTCAGTCCAACAAACGTGCATTGGGTGCACATGCTGTGCCACTCGCCATGCTTGCTTCTGAGGGTGGAGAGACAAATAGGACTTGGCACCTGTTCTCAAGGAGATAATGCACCTGCATGTACATTAACAAAAATACAAAAATACACCGATGTGTCGGCATGACATTGTATGTTATCTAGCTTTTCTCTGGCATTTGTACCTGGGGAGAAAAGTTAGATAACATACAATGGTCACACCAAGAGGGAGCGATTAACTCTGAGTTTGGGCAGGAGGAGGGATTTGCAAGGGGTCTTTAGGATGGGGAGGATCTCAACAGTTCCAGACAGGGAAAATGTTCTTCTAAGTGAAGAAAACAGCAAGAACTAAACTGCAGAGAAAGAACACCCTGAGGCGCAATGGTTTGTGTAATTTGGCTGAAACATCCTGTACTGAAGGGTTAGAGTGGAAAAGCAACTACAGAGATGAGTAAATTAAATCTCCTTTTTCTTTTTCTTTTTTTTTACTTGAGTGCAGGATTAGGAGTTTGGATTTTCTTCTACAGGCATTATAAAAACCCTTAGAGCCAGCATATATGGGGATATATAAATGTATTTCCAATATACCTGTGTATCCCCAATGTATCTGTACACATCCAACATAGGAAACCATTGAAATACAGTAGCAGAGATGTGGCTTCTCAACCTCCAAACGTCCATGCCAAATACAGTGAATCTTTGAGCTGCACAGGATTTCAGTTCTTGCACATCGGCAAGGCATTTTGTGGGCACACAGGTGAAGGTTGGAAGTTTGTGTTTTCTTTCTTCCTTAAGGGATCGTAAGAAGAAATTTACAGATGAAAGGGAAGAATGCAAATTATTATTTAAAACAACCACCTATTGGAGTTGATGACAGAGAGATTAAATGAACACATTCTCTATCCTTAAAGTTTTTGTTTTTTTCAGTGAAGAATGCAGGTAGGTAGACAGACATTTACCACCATGGTCGATACGGCTATGATGGAATGATGGAAAATAATGCATATTTGCAAGGCACAGAGTATGAACTCAGCGGAAACAAAACCACATTTTGCTTGAGGTTGGTTCCACAGAGGGGGTGACATTTAACCTTGATCTTGACAAATGAATAATGCCTGGAAAAGACGTCCCAGGCCGAAGGAGCAGCTTGTATAAGGGCTGGCCTGAGCTGCCCTCCCAGTAAGCATCCACAGTGCACAGCCACAGCGAAGGAATCGCCCTTGAGCCCACGGTATGCAGAAACAGAGGCTGCTCCACACTGACCAGCCGTGACATGTTCGGCAACGGGCTGAACCTCTCCAAGGCTGTTTCCACATTTGAGTTGCTCCTTCCTCTTCAAAATTTCTTGCCCCTTAGCATTTTTAAAATGGTGCATATAAAGTATTTAACAAAATTCTGATACATAAGGAGAGCTGAATCATGTCACTTCTTTGGGGTGCATCTCCAAGCATTTGTTCAAAAAAGAGGGTATTATTCGATGCCTGTGTGTATAAGGCAATATGGCAATAAGATACAAGGTACAAGAAACTGATGCTTAATTAACTTAAAGTCTAGGTGTGGAGATAAGCCACAAATACATGAATCATTAAAAGATTTAATCAGGCCAAAGTGAGGTAGACTAATGCAGAAGATAACTTTCCAAATGAATTAAACTGACAATTATGACCATAGGAAGAAAGGACTCTGTAAAGAGTGGAAAAATTAAATAAGAGCTTAAATATTTAATAAACATATTTTCACTCTAGGAATTAAGTCATGCTGTGCTCAAGAATAGAGACTATTATTAATAAGATGCTGGACTCCCATCTTACCAGGAGCAGATGGGGGATAGTAAAACCTACATTCCACAATTCATGCAAAGGAAGTAAACTGTGTGCAGCATTAATTCCTCTTGAAAATCTGTTGGGAATTTTGGGAATCAGTGCATCTATAATTTTCAATTCAGTCATAACCAACAAAACCAGTTTTTCCTACAGTTTTTAAAGGACTGTCGTTTGTTTAAGTGATGCAATACTGGGAATAGATTTGTACCCAAAAAAGTACAAATGGTAAGGCACCAGAACCATACCAAGAGGTGGATGAAGAGACCAAGTGGGCTTTACAACCTCCGATAACCAAAGGGAAGAGCAGACTCTCTAAGTTGTGACGCTGTGCTCACTCTAGAATGTGCTTGTGGAGTTAGGTCAAGGGGGTGTTATTTGCCATTTTTAAATGACTGGTCTCTTTGTTTTCTTTTTAATAGATGCTGAGTGAATACTGTTGTATTCATACAAGTTACACTGTACACACAAGATAATTCCACAATGTCTCAATGCAGTGTTATAGAAAGAACGCTACTTTGAGTTAGAAAATGGGTGTGTAAATCTCACCACGAACGAGCACATTATTTCGGATGTATTGCTCTGACCGCCCGGACCTTCTGACGCCTCGTCCCAAACTTAATGGAGTGTGATGAGGTGATATCCAGCTAGACTTTGATCGCTAGTATTCAGTGATTCCTGCATATTATCAGAAATGTTTGTAGTAATCAAGTCTTTGGTTTGTCTGCCATATTTGACCGGTAATTATAATGGAAATTATATGGACAATTTTCTTCCCGCAGTATTCTAAGAATACTGAGGGCTCTCAACTCTATGGCTTCAAATCCAGTCACTGACAAAGAGAAATTCTTGGAACTCTGAAAGACAGATGTTAGATAACTGGCTCCTGTAAACAAGCCAAAATGCAGCCATTCTAAGCACACCAGTACACTTGCAGAGTTTGATGGGCAACAACCCCCACAAGACCTAGCACTCAATAAATGCTCATTAAAAGTTCACAGACTGATGGTCTGATACGCAGGCATGAGAAAGCTATTCCTCTAACTTTCTTAAACCTAGCGAAAGATTTAAAAACATTAAACAAGTATAATTCATGAACCGGAAAAAACCCAAAAGGGTGCTGGAGGAAAATGGAATGACAGATTTTAAGCCTCCCTTTAACATGGTTAAATGATGTGCCCCTGACCGTGGTGACAATGAACCTGTTTCTGCTGCTTCTATTTTCAGCTGCCATCGCCTGGCTATCTGAAGCGAAGACAGCCAAGGAGGGATAAAGACAGGAAAAAGGATTTGGATGGTTTTGGATATAGGGTCTGTCAGAACCCCGTCTCTACGGCAGGAGCATCACAATGGGTGTTTCCGGTCAGCAAAGGCACGATGTCCTTTAGTGATGCTGAGCCAGTGACTTCTCTTGGCTGAGTTCACACAGAGGTAATGCTGCTTGTAGCAATACTGTTACTAAAGGAACGGGGAGACTCAGAATCGGTTTCTTATACTACAGTAAGGTGTCCACCAAATACAGCAACATTGGCTGGTCAACACTCTACCCCCATCAAAATGCTGAAAGGCTACTTCAGAAAATCATGTCGAAGAGGCTGTATGCCTCCCCCATGCCCCTTTCAACTGCAGCCACAGGAGAGCTGTTTCAAGGATAGCTCCTGTGACCTGCGCCATCTTCTCATCCCACGCCACTGTCCCCCATCCTCCGCCTCGACAGCATGTTCTTTGCCCCGTGTGCGCCACCGTATTACAAAGTGAACACAGGCATACCTTGTTTAACTGCACTTTGCTTTACTGTGCTCCAAAGATAATTGTGTTTTTTACAAATTGAAGATCTGTGGCAACCCTACACTGAGCAAGTTTATTGGCACCATTTTTCCAACAGGCCCAGATTGGTTAGCCTTTTTTAGAAATAAAGTATTTTTAATTAAGGTATGTGCTTTGTTTTTTTTACATGTAATGCTATTTCACACTTAATAGACTATAGTGCAAACATAACTTTTATATGCACTGGGAATCCAAAAAATTGTGTGACTCGCTTTACTGTGATATTAGCTTTACTGTAACGATCTGGAACTGAACCTGCAATACCACTGAAGTGTGCCTGTAGTCTCCTTTCTCACAGGAAACACAAAACAACCCTACAGCACAGAAGTCAGCACAGTTACTAAGTGTTTTAGACTCTGCAGCCTTATATCATCTGGGACAACAATTTGCCTCCTCCTTTTCTTTTCTCCTCCTCCTTCAACCCTTTAGAAACGTAAGAACAATTTGTAGCCTGCAGGCTACAGAAACACAGTGCTAGTTGGATTTGGTCTTTGGACAACTGCCAGCACCTAAGCCAGGTGGTAAATTATTAAAGAGCAATGGTGGTGATATAGAATTACAGAATTTTAGTTGGAATGTAAAACATCGCAAGATTCCATCACTCTCACTATAACAATAAGAAAAAGTTGCAAAAACTACAAAATCATAGCTGTTACAATCAAAGAACTTATTCAAAATCCAAGGATGATGAAACTAAATAAAATAAATTCCAGATTGTAACAAGTCCTATGGAAGCGAAGAGTGTCTCTGGTGCTTCCATCTATGATGCCTGGCAAGAGGACCAAGAATCCGCCACCGATGAATAAGGAGAAAACAGCTAAAAATGTAATGAAGTTATAACAGCAGAGTGAGCTGATGTAAATATTTGGAACCACAAGGAGCCTTCGCCACAGAATGAGTCTGCACATACTATCGATATTCAGGGTGAGAACAGAGAAACCCCTCTGAGCCATTTCAAGTCCTCATCAGATAGGAAGAATGAGAGACAAACAAAAGCTGAACAGAGAAGTAGTTCAGGGCAGAAGCTGTGGAGGCTGGAGATGAGGCAAGAGATGGAGATTTCCTTCCGAGGCTCCCCTCTAAGCCTTCATGGCATGAGAAGTTATCTAAAAGCTGAACAAAGCAGCGGGAAGGGAGTAATCTTCCCCAAAACAGAGATTCATCTTTGAAAGAAAAGAGAACTCCCCAGAAACCCCAAAATCTGGCAGACTGTAATGCAGAGAGAGATTTCCCATAGTTTGAACAGCTGGTAGGTGAGCTATAAACCACGGGGAGCTCTCCAGCCTCTCCCTGGTGCTCAGACCCTTAGCCAACTGATGAAAAGTTCCTAACCCTGATCTCCAATCATTAGAAGTCATTGGTGTTCTAAGTCTAATGAGACAAACATAAAGTCCAGTCCCAGCTCAGCTACAGGTAAGCTGACTCAGGCTGCCACATTAGCCACCTCAGAGAAGGGGAGGTGTGACTTCTTCTGGGGAAAAAGAAAAATTATTTAATTCTACCTCTACAGTTATTTACATATATCTTATATAAAATAACAATTAGGAGACAACTGTTATATAAAACAACAATTAGAAGATTCAAGAATATGTGAAGTCAAGGTAATAAAGAGTCAAGATAAAAAAGAAGCAGGTCCAAGATGGCACAGACAGTGGATATATCAGATAGAGACTTTAAAATAAATATTGTAAAGGATCTAGTAGAGGGCTGAATACATGCTTAAGGAAGAAGTTCACTTATTTGAAGTCTACTTTGTCTGATGTTAATATAGCCACTCCGGCTTTCTGTTGATTACTTTAAAGACAGAAACATATTTTAAAGTCAGTCGCCCAATTACTGTGTGCAGTAGGCAAAAGGTCTTCATTTTTAGTCATCATCAGGCATTTAGAAAATAGATCCATTTTCACTTCTTCCAAAAATATTATGCACTATGAACTTACATGAGAAAATCCCAAATGATGATAAGGCAGCCATGCCTCTTCCCGCTCTACTGTACGTATGATTACATTTAATTCTAATAATAAATATAAATTAGGTACTATTATCTCTATAGATGAGGACATTTGGGCTTAGATAAGGTAAATTAATTTGGAGTCTATCCCCTTTTCCTCTTCTCGGTACTGTGACTTCTTGGGACTACCTGCTTTGATTCTCAAATTAGTTTATCATGTTTTGAAGTCATGACTTTCCCATTCTGTCTAGATTTTACCAAAGCTAGGAAAGAAACCCTAGACCACCTAGGGCTTAGATTCCAGCAAGAAAGGTTTAAGAAAGATCCAGGCAACTGGCCAAAGGACACTGCTAAGAGAACACCTCTCCCTTCTATGCACTTTTATTTGAATTTTCACAGGGATCTGTCTATGCCTGGGTCATGAAAATGGAACGTTGTAAATGAGAAACTTTCATTCCAGGCCAGGAGAAAGGTGTGCTAAAGATCAAACACGCATACACACACCCTTCAGGTGCAAAAAGAACAAAGGAGCAAATATCTCTTCCATGCCAAAGAGGAAAGACGGTGTACAGAAGAGGTATCTTCCAAATCCAGAAAGAAAAAAAAAAACATAACTCAAGCTTGAGACCATGAAGATGGATAGTCCTGAGTATAAACCAAGATTGATAAGGGGAAGGCAGTGTAAGAGGCTTCAAAGACAATGAGTAGAAGTTAATATAATATAATAGAATATTAAGCTCTGTAGTAATTCAGTGGGACTATTTGGCCATTCATTCATTTAACGGTCATTTGCTGAATAATTTACTACATGCAAGTCACTATGCACATATTTCTGGGTTGTCCAAAATTCTTGCCATCACAGAAAGACCACCAAGTAATTCTGAATAGAGGTCACTCCTGATATGACAACATTGGTCACCGGCATATTGATTGATGGAAACGAAGCCCTGTTGAGGCTACTTACGCCCAAGGTTGAGCACCTGGAAGCTAATTTTATGACCTCATCACTGTCTCCCCGCTCACCCACACGGCCCCTAGAGACACAAACACCTTTTGTGAACACTGTGATACACTGGCCAGGCCCCCTTCAGCAGTGCAGCTGGCGGGCACCCTCGTCTTTCATTCCCCTTAACAGTGCCTCTGCTGAGAAGCGCTGCCTTGCCAGAGTAGCTTCCACTGATGACAGCTTGATGACTGAGGATAAAGGCCTATCCTTCTTGGTCCAATTCAGGACAACTCAGAAGGGCCCTCTCCTCTGCAGGATTCCCTCCAGGGTCAGCTGAGGATTCTACTGAGGCTGCTCTGCAACATGACATCTCCTGCTTCTTTCCCTGCCTGTGTACAGGTACTGATTCTAAACACATGCCATAGGAAATCATCTGCAGGCTAAATTCCGTATCGGATTGTTTTCTGGGGAACCAGACCTGTCACACATTTTCTCCTTTGGGTCGTCGCCTCTGGAACCCAGCCTGTTCTTCTTCTTTCTTCTTCTTCTTTCCCTATGTTGCCTTAGTCATTGAGGTGTTTTTGCCTGGTTATCTCAAACGATCTGTCTGTTCTCTTTAGGCCTTCGTTCCTACTGTCTCCATCACAAGCTCACATCACCTCATTTCTGCTCAGGAATTCATCTCTTCTTAATTTTGCCTATCAAGCCAGCTAGGAAATCTATATTTCGCTTACCAAGGATTATAAGAGTCTGCTGTGGGGAGCAATTCTTTGGCTACAGGTAGCTGCCCCACAAAGTGCCTTCTCTATCCTGCACTATCCCCTTAATATGAGAGTGCCTAGCACACTGGGGTCACTTCTTTGAGTCAAATTCTTCTTACTATTTTCCATATATTGAGTCATTTAATCCTCATAATAGCCTACAATGTGGAACGATTATTTTCATCATTTTAAAGATGCGAAAACTGGGGTACAGAGAGAAAATGACTTGCCCAGGAGGACTGTCCAATGACTACTTGGCCAAATGGAGGTACTTTTTACATCAGAGCCTGCACTGTTAACTAATATGCTAGAAGGCTTAGAGCCAGAGCCATGTGGTTTTTTACCTAGCGTATGAGGTCTTGACTCGATACCAGATTATAAAGTCTCCAAAAGTCATCCCACACCTTTCTTCTCTTCAGGTCCCAACAGTAGAGTCTATAGGGCTGGGTCCTGGGTGGCTCTTAATAAAACTTGCTGAGTGATGGGCTCCACCCACCTCGTTAATGCTCACTTCACAGCCTTCTCACAGTGGCATGGCATTCCTTCTTTTCATTAAATGCTGCTGTGATTAGGTTGTCACCCCCTTCCCACAACCTCTATTTCCTGAAGGTTTCCAGTATTACACTAATATTTAGAAAATGCAGGTGTATCTTTTAGTTATTCACTTACTTATGTAAATGTGCCTACCAAGTGCCACATAGCTAAAACACACCGTACAGTAAGTCAAAGTCCCTGTCTCAATGGAGACCATATATCCTGATGGGAGAGAAAACATGTAAGCAAACTAGACCACGTAACAAGTTTGGTACAGAATTTCCACCATCCCCCACCCTACATACACCCACCCCCGGCACGTGTACTCAGCAGTGGATGTCTACCTCCCCGTTACTACAAGTGAACTGGGCAGGCCCCAGGCCAAGGTCAGCCCTTCACCTTGTATGCCTCATCAGTTCTCTCACCTGCCCAAGGGGTTCCTTCCAGAAACCAACACTCCCTCTCTCCTGTCATCAAATTTTTCTTCCTGTTGGATCATTCCTTCCAGCATATAATTATGTTATCTACCTTCCAAACTAAAAAAAAAAAAACCCTCACACACACCACACACACAAAACAAAAACTCTTTCTCTTAAATGCACCCTTTCTTTCTAATCATCCCATATTTCTCAGTTTCGTTAGGTTTTTGCTCCATTGAAATCACCTTGTTGAAGTTATCAGTGAGCTCCACTTTGCCAAGTTCAAGGATCAATTCTCAGTCACGTAACTTGATGTGTTAACACACTTCCTACAAGATCCTAACGCAGATGATTCTACGGATATTCTGCTCTAGCTGTCAGAATATTTCCTTTAAAGGACTGACACGGTCTACCTGGAGTTTGTACCAACTGACCTGTCTCTGACTTTTGGGGCATCACTAAATCAACCTACTCTCTCTCTCAAAGGCAGGTTTTCCACCATCTGAAATCAGCTCGATGTCCCTACAGTGACATCCTTTCTGGCTAAACATGACAGGTACTGGATGTGTTTCTGGAAATTAATAGTCAACTATAATCTGAATACAAGGAGGAAAAGACTGGTTAAAAACTATTTATTAACGTATTTATTCAAATAACAGATGCTTCTTGAGTGTTGTCCATGTGTCGGGCACAGTTCATAGCAGGGAACATGACAGGTATACCACACTGCCTGCCTGCAGGGAGCGCACAGCATAAATTCTACTGAAAAGGATAATACTCTAGGTTGCTCTGGTGTTTCATAAACATTAGCTTTACACTTAGTGGGGTCATGTAATGACCTAACACAGTTTTTCAGCTTCAAAATACCTTTTCCCTGTCTTCCCTCATTTCAAAGCCATAGGCTGGAGAAAGATGACAGAAAATAATCCAGAAGGAACAATGAGTCAAGAAGATTTTTTAGCCCAGAGCAAAAAATAGTCTTGAAAAATGAACTATAGCTAAGCATTTGGGAAACGTCTCAAAATATAAGTTTTAAGGAATAAGAGAAAACTCTGTAAGACTCAGAACATGGAATCTATATAAGAAAGCTAAATGGGAAGCAGTACGGTGGGTAGTTAGGGAAATTCTAACCCCATCCACTGACCTGTCACCCAAGCCTGCAAAATAGTTTTGCATTATTTCTATGAGGCTCAGAGAGGGCTGTGAAAGCTCCTCTCCTACTCCCAGGTGAGGACATTGAGATCTTCGACACTAATGAGACAGAGTTTCACAGCTGCCACCAAGCAGTATTCAGGGATCACATGTCTACATATGCCCAACATCCCTTCCTCTCCTTCCATTCGCTATTTTGATTATTATTACTTAAGACCCTGCAGCAATTACAAACCACACTTGAGAAAACAGTCTACTCTGGATTTGAATTCTACTTCAGCCACACCTTAGCTCTGCAACCTTTAGCAGGTAACTTGCTTGCTCTATGCCTAAATTTTCCCATCTGTGGGAAGTGTATACACTTCATAAAACTGTCAAAAATATTGAATAATATATGAATTTAGGGGACTTAGCTCATTGCCTCCACTACCGTAGTCAATCGATTTTATATATTAGTAGTAGCTTTACTTGTTTATGGACTATTTTTAGTTTCGTCCAATAGGAGATCTGATTATCATTCACAGCTCTATGAGAATTGGTGGGCACACTTTAAGGAAGCAAGGACTGAGCTAAAACAGCTCATTTTCCTCTGGAAAGATAATCACTTCTGTTAGATTTTCTACTCGTTGACTTGCCCTTGCTCTGTTGCGGTGAAAGTCCCATGAAGGACACCTGAGAAAACCCCCACCCCATGCCAAAGCCTCCTAACTGAATTTCCTGCCCCCTGTCTTGTGCCTGTCTCATACCTCTGTGTAGCCACAAAAGCAGCCCATCTGTAATGGGACCAAGTCATGCCGTCATATAAAATCCTTCAATAACTTGCCACTGCATCCTCCAGGCAAAGGTCCAAGCTCCTTAGAGCAAGGCAAATACAGCCCCCTATTAGCTGACCCCTGTTACCTTCCAGTGTAATCCCCGCTCTCCACTTTGTGCTGCTCTTTCCTTGCATAGAAAAATGTTAGTTTCTATTCTTGTACCTTTGTTCATGTTGTTTTTCCCACCAGGAAAGCCCTTCCTCCTTTCTATGACTGGTTAATTCATCCATTTTTTTTTTTTAAAGACAACAGTTAAATGCCATCTTTTACATAAGCCCTTAATAAATAAGCCCCCTGGGTCAGGCTGCGTCCTCCCTGTTATGAGTTCCCTTTACTACATTCCCACAGAATTTACCCTAATTACGGTTATAGTGTTAGCAGGTTGTCAGCTCCTGGAAAGCTGGGACATGTCTTATTTTAAGGATATATCCAGGGTCACACATAATAATTTACACATACGTAGTTACTTAATAATAATTTTTAAAGGCCTGGGCCATGCATCAGATGGCCTAGTATTTGCTTCCACCTCTTCCATTAATTAGTCACATTATTTTAGTTAAAAAGATGAAATTATTGGAGGTTATTGGAATAATTCCCTTAACGCCCCACCACCTCTCTGCTCTCCTCAAGAGTTGCTGCGGAAAAAGGTAACACAAATTAAATAATCCATGTTATTTTAAATAATTACAAGATGATATGCAAACACAAAATATCGCTAGAGTAAATATTTAATTTGGTTGAAATCATTTTAGATCACTGTAAAAATATGTCATAGATGTAATTTAATCCTTACTCCTTTCAACTAGAATTAGGAGTAACAACAAAATCAATCACAGAACTTGGAGCTTCCCAGAGTTTGCAAAACTCAGGTAAATGAACTGTAAACTTAGGAGGTTCTTAATAATTATCCATCCCTGTTTTTAAAGGGAATGATTCGAACATTCAGAGATATTGTGAGACTGGCTAGGGGTTACTCCACTGAATGTGTAAGAACTGGGCCTCCGGGTTCCCTGTCTGGTTCCCTGTGTGATAAACCAAAGCTGGATCTAGACGAGAGGCCTATTAATCCATGAGTGGATAAAATCCAATGTAGAATTACTGAAGTGTTTTAGGTTTTGGAAATTCTGCAATCATTTTTAATGCCATAATCTAAATCGAATGACTCATAAATGATTCACAAATACTCTATTAAGAACTGATACAACTGATATAAGGTCCCAAAGATGCCTCCTCAGAGAGCATAAGGTTTGGAACAAATTTACCTCCTGAGCAAGTAGTGGTCACATCTTGTAGAGCTACTAAGAGCGATTAGAAAGCAGGGTATGTTTTTCAATGACAACTGCCTTTACCATGGCCCTCAGCCCCTACCTGCTGCCCAGCCTATCCACCGCCATCTCACAGAGCGGCCAGGTTTCCCCATTGGAAGGGGTGCTGTGCTCAGGCCGCTCGGTCCCCAGTGCCTTCCGAAACAGAAATTCCCGATGAAGGAGCTGATTTAGTTTGTGCAAGGAGCTAGGAAGCTGAGGCTGAACATCTGCTCTTGGTTAAAACTTTCTGGCTTCCAGTTGTTTGTGTGCCAAGTCCCTGTGGAAGCCAAAGTGATTTTTGACCATTCATTAAGCAGATTGTGGTTGGCAAGATTCAACCATTGATTTTACCCGAGTGCAAGGTATTAATCTAGGTGCCAAGAATAAAGAGAGAATAAGACAAATGAGGTTCCAGTTCATGTCTAACTTGTTTGTAATGACTTGTTTGTTTGTTTATCGGCAGTGGGTCTGAACTTAGAGATCTGAATTTTGATTCAGATTTTGCCATTAACTGTCGAAAGCCTGTGTAACTCTCAGGTCTGATTTACACATCGACAGAACAATAACCGCCGTCTCCGTTTACAGGGTATCTGTGGAGGCCAAATAAGATCTTCGGTGCTCCAGTACTCTGAAACGCTGGAAGAGTTATAGGGTCGTATGTATGAGCCGTATCATGTGTATTTTCCACCGCCTCGCTTCAGTTATTCTTTCCAGATGTATCTATTCTTGCCTTCCCACAGAGAGCTTCTCCCCAGCCACGGCCATCTTCGCTCTCCCCCTTAAGCCGTGCGGTGTCTTACCTTTCATGCTTCGCTTCTGCTCTTTTCCCATCCTGAAATGCCTTCCTGTTATTGCTAGTGCTATACTTCAGAGGTAGGAAAAACTTAGTTCCCATGGGGGCAAGGCAGGTAACAAAAATTCATCAAATATTGCCTCACGTTAATGAACAGGAATTTATAGGAATGGTAGTAAGAAATTGCTCATATTCTATACTTGATATCCACTGCTTATCAATTACTTCCAAGTGAAAATCAGGCTCGGTAGAGCTGTGGATATTGGTACAGTTGATGGTGTCTCCTAGGTCCCTTACCTGTTGATACTCATTCTTTCATTCTTTTCTCTGCCTGTTCCTTAAACTAGACAATCTCAATTGATCTATTTTCAAATTTGCTGTTTCCTTCTGTGATCATTTCAAATTCACTCTTGGGCTTCTATCACAGATTTTTAAATTCAGTTACTATACTTTCCAACGCCAGAATTTCTATTTGGTCCTTTTACAGAATTGAAAACATACTAGGTATTTCTCTAACAGTAATGAAATAAAATTAAAATTCAATAACAGAAGGAAATTTGGGAAATTCATGAATATTTTAAAATTAAACAAGACACTTCTAAATAACCAATGGGCCAAATAAATAAATAAATAAATAAATATTAGCAAGTACTTGAATAAATAAGAAACTGAAACACGATATGCCAAAAATTATGTGATGGGGTTGAAACAGCATTTTAAATCTACAGCTCTAAACACCTGTATTAAAAATCAGAAACAACAACAATACCCAGTCTCAAATAAATATTCTAACATTACACTTAAGAAACAAGGAAAAATTAAGACAACCGCTAAGCAAGAAGGAAGAAAGAAAGATTAGAATGGGAATAAAGGAAACACAAAATAGAAAAACAATAGGTAAAATCAACAAAATAAAAAACTTAAGTTTTTTGGAAAAAAGTAACAAAATTGGCTAAAAAGAGAATATTCTAATTACTAAAATCATAAACAAAAGCATCCACTACAACTGATCTTACATAAATAGATAAAAAAATACTATAAAAACGTACACCAACAAATTATGTAACCTAGATAAAAAGGACACATTCATCAAAAGACACAGCCTACCAAAATGAACTCAAGAAGAAATAGAAAATCCAAATAGCTGTGTAACAAATAAAGAGATTGAGTTATTAATCAAAAAACTTCCCACAAAGAAAAGCACATGCTACATGTCTTTATAGATGAATGTTGTCAAATGTTTAAAAAAATAATTAATACATTTCTTCACAAACTCCTCAAAAAATAGAAGGGAAACTGTTTCAAAATCATAAATAAAGACAACTCAGGAAATAAACTGTAGGCCTATATCCATTATGAATGTAGATGCAAAAATACTCAACAAAATACTGGCAAACCAAGTTCAGAACACATAAAAAATAATTTGTCATGCACCATGACAAAGTAGAATTTATTCCACAAATGCAGAGTTGATTTGACATATGAAAATCAATCTGTGTAATTCACAATATTAACAGAATAAAGAACAAAAATAAATGATCATTTTAACAAACAGAAGAAACATGGGACAGAAATGGCACTCTCTCATGACAAGGCACTCAATAAACTAGGAATAGAACTTTGTTTCTCAATCTGATAAGGGCATCTATCAAAAACACACAGATATCATGATACTTAATAGTGAAAGGCTAACTGCTTTCCCCCTAAGATAAGGAAGAAGAAATGATTGTTCTCTCGTCACTTCCACTGAACATTGTACTGTAGGTTCGAGCCAGGGCCATTAGGGTAGGTAATAAAATAAGAAATCCAAATGGAGAAGGAAGAAGTAAAACAACCTCCTTTTGCAGACGGCATGGTGTTTAATATTCAAATCCGAAAGAAACTACAAAAACTATTAAAACTAATAAATGAATTCAGCTAGGTTATAGGATATAATATACAGATCAATTTTTATACACTAGCAATAAACAGTCCAAAAACTAAACTAATAAATAATTCAACTTACAATAGCATCCAAAAGACAAAATACTTTGGGAATCAATTTCACAAGAGAAGTATAATACTTGAACACCAAAACTATCATTAAAATAAATTTAAAAAGACATAAATAAAGGGACCACCCCATGTTTATGGACTGGAAAACAATACAGCACAGATGGTAGTGTGTGCAGGGTTTATCTACAAATTCAACATAGTCTTTATCAAAATCCCATATATGTTATTTGAAAAATTTTATTCTTAATCCTATAATTCATATAAAATTGCCAGAAACCCTGGAGAGTAAAACCAATATTAAAAAAACAAACTTGGAGGACACACATGTTTTTAAATTTTAAACCTATCACAAAACTACAGTAATCAAAAACAGTGTGATACTGTCAAAAGGATAAACATTTAAACTAATGGAATAAAACTGAGAGTCTAGGAAAAAATCCCTATATTTATGGTCAATTGATGTGCAGTAGGAGTCGAAACAATTTAATGAGGAAATAATAGTCTTTTCAAAAAATGATGAAGGGAAAACTGAATGTCCATACCCAAAGGAATGAACTGGGACCCCTATCTCACCCCCGAAACAACTGACTTGAAATGGGCCAGAGACCTAAATATAACAGCTAAAACTGTAAAATTCTTGAAAATAAACATAGGAATAAATGTTTATTACCATGAATTAGACAATAGCCTCTTAGAGGTTAACACCAAAGCACAATACACAAAAGAAAAAAATAAACTGGACCTAATCAAAATTCAAAATATTTATACTTCAAAAGATATCATCAAGCAAGTGAAAAGACAACACAAAGATTGTTAAAAGATTTGCAAATCATATATCTGACAAGGGACTTATATCCCAAATACAACTCAAGAACAGAAGGACAACCCAATTAAAAATGGGCCATGTATCTGAATAGACATTTCCCAAGGAATACATTCAAGTGGCCAATAAGCACATGGGAAGATGTCGAACATCATTAGTTATTAGGGAAAAAAATAAAAACACAATGAGACGTCAACATCTTCACACCCATTGCGATGCCTATAGTAAGAACAAAATTAATAAATGTTAGTAAAAGGTGAGTAATTTGGAATCCTCATTCATTGCTGCTGAAAATGTAAAATAGTGCAGCTTTTTTGGAAAACAGTTTAGCAATTCCTCAGGTATATACCTGAGGGAATTAAAAACATATGTTTACATAAAAAACTTGCACACTGATGTTCACCACAGCCTTATTAATATAGCACAAAACTGGAAGTAACCCAAATATCCATCAGCTGATGAATGGATAAACAAAATCCATCATCCATACAATGGAATGTTACCTCACTATAAAAGACTGAAATAGCTGTACATGCTACAACAATGATGTACTCTGAAACACTGTTAAGTGAAAGAAGGCAGACAAAAGGGGCCACATAGTGTATGATTCCATTTATATGAAATGTTTAGAATAGAAAAATCCACAGGCACATGCAGCAGATTAGTGTTTGTCAGAAACTGATGGGAAGGGACAATGGGCAGGACTGCTAAAAGGTACGAGGTTTTTTCCGAGATGATGAAAGTTTTTGGAATAAGATAATGGTAAGAGTTGCACATTCTGTAAATACATTGTGAACCATTTGATTTAACTGTTTATAGGGGTAAATTTTATAGTGTGTGAATTGCATCTCTGTAAAACTGATTTTTAATGCTATTTATCATAATCATCAAGGTCCAATACAGTATTTGTGGGACAATTATGATTTTTGTTGACAGGATTTTGGAAGGTTGTGTAAGTTAAGTGCATGGGAGTTAGAACACCTAAGGAGGGTCGGGTTTGGTGGTCTGAAATACAGCTATCTATTTCTAGTTCTTCTCACAGTGGGTAATGGAGAATGGCTGACACTTGAAATAATTCCAAAAAGAGTAATACTTCAGGACAAGTGTCAAGAACTTCTTCTGGTCTTTTAATCTCCTACCAGCAACTTAGTGAATTTTTAAGTTATATTATAGCTCGAAGTTATCCAACAGAAAGAAATTAAAAAACAGAAAGTTTGTCATGGCCTTCTCACGTCTCATTTTAAAACCAGTGAGACCACGGGGAGTCATGTACACAGTGTCCTTTTTCATGAGTCACTCTGCAAGAAGGTCAGAACTTCACGCACTATAAAATGATGCCACAACTGTGCTCTTATGTTTCCCAATGGATGCTGATTAGGATGAATCTGGCTTTCTAAAAATAATAAAGAAATACTTGGAAGAAGGGAGAAAGAAGAAGAAGGATAATTAGTAGGGGAGATAAGTTCAAGACAATAGCTTTAGTTTCGCATCATTCTTGCAGCAACTATACCCAACATGCCTATGTGTCTTCAAAGAATGAAAACATTGAATCAACTGAACGCTTATTCAAAGAATCCATGAAAACTCTAACAGCTATGAGTCTTCTGTTTGGAGACAATCTTTTACACAGAAGAACCTCAGTTTTGGAAGGGATTTAAAAGTTATCAGATTCAATTTCTCATTGGTGTTAGGATACCACTTTCTCTGTCCCCAGGAAGCAGAAACCTACTTAATTGGTTGTATTTCTTGATGCTGAATTTATTAACTCTCACGATGATTCATCTTTGAAGATCTGACTATTCATTCTGTATTAAATTAGCTAACATTTACTGAAATCCCCCTTCAAGCTACCAGGCATTAGGGGGCAGCTGCAAGTAAACTGGGTAAAGATCCTGATCTTGTGCAGTTTTCATTCTAGTGGAGTAATGGGGAGAGACAGGTTTAAATAACTGAACAAAATATATTTTGGTTGATGGCAAAAGCTATGGGGAAAACAGAGTAAAGGGAACGGAGAATATTCAGGGTGACTACTGTTTTATACACAGTGGTCAGCACAGGAATCTCTGATAAGAAGACATTTGGGAAAAGACGAGTCTAAATACTGTATATGGACTAAATACAAGTGCTGCCACTACTTCACTGTGTGGTCTTTGAATAAACTACCCCTCTCCCAGATTTGTTTTGTTTTGCTTTTGTATATAAAATAATTAAATTACAGGTTCCCTTCTACCCCTGACACACTGTGATTCGAGCAAGAGAAATGACCATTACTCAAGGACGAGTGAAATGTGAGTAAATAGTGTAGCTATATACGATGCAGGGAGAACTGCTGACCAGTTTCCTGGTCTGTAATCAAATCTTCTCCTCCATTCAATGTCAGAGTGACTCAAGGTCAGAGTTTCTCTCCTCTCTATTTCTTCCTCGCCCAGAACATTTCTCTCTACAGCTTGTACTCAACAGATCTCTCTGTTGTGGTCAATTTTTAATCCTTTCTTGCAAGAATTCAAATGGCTTAATTTCAAGTTGAGTAACTGGAAGCAATCACAAGGTGGCTAAATTTCACTGAGAATGAACACAGCTTGCGGGGGTCTGTGGTATAGCACTTCTCAAACCTGGTCATATATTTAAATCATCTAGGGAGCCTTTAAAAATCCCAATGTCCAGGCTGTGACCCAGAGAATTCACCAGAATCTCTCCATATTTATATAATGTTCTTCAGGTGATTACAATGGGCAGCTAAGTTGCGGAACTTAAGTTTAGGTAAAAGAAAAAAACAAACACAAAAAACTTGGTCTTGGTCTTGACAGTATGCATATCTAGGCTTGACATCTGATTTCAGGACTTGCGGAATGTATGCCCTTGAGAAAATGTCTGAAATTGATTCTCATTTTCCTTATATGTAGAACCGAAAAGTATTTAACAGCCCATAAACGCTTAAACAAGTAGGCAATTCATAATTGGTATATTTTCACTAAGATTTGTTTTAAGTTCTTATCTACTAAAGTCCTAGCTTTACAGAATTCTACACTAGCTCTATGCAGATAAGTGTATAAGGCATGTCCTTGGGAGCCCATAAGTTTTATACAAAGCCCCAAAATGGAAAACCTGGAGAAGATTAAAGACAATGTAAACAGATGCCACTAGCCATCTATCAATGAGAAAGTACATCATGATAGCCTGGACATAGTCAAAATTTTCAAAGACAGATGCCTTGGTTATCTACATTACAAATTACCACCCAAAATAATGGCTCCGAGTGACAGTGCTCATTATCGCAGTCTGTATGCCAAGGATCTGGGACAGATTAGCTGGGTCCTCTGGCTCTGGGTCTCTCGCATGGCTGCAGTCAAGCTCAAGGCTCAACTGGGAAGGACGTGCCTCTTAGCTCACTCAGGGTTATTGGCAGGATTTAGCTCCTCAAGGCTGTTGGACTGAGGCCTCAGTTTCTTGTAATTTGTCGGTTCGAAACCTCCCTTGGTGCCTTGCCATGCGGGCCTCTCCGCAGAACATCTTACAACATGGCAGTGAATAAGCAAGAGGGCAGACGAGCGGGCCAGCAAATGAAAAAGTACTGGAAAAACGGACATCATAGCCTTTTGGAAACCTACTCATGGAAGTGACAGCCTGTCACTTCTGCCAGGCTTTATTCATTAGAAGTAAATCCTGAGACCCAGCCCACACTCGGAGAGGATTACCCAAACACGTGAACCAGGAAGTCGGGATCCCTAAAAGCCATCACAGCAACTGTCTACCATAATAGGTGCCTGGAAGTTTTGCTTATTGAAATCAAAATGCGACCATTGGCTCTTGAAGGAGAAATTGTCAACGGAAGTATCAGTATTACTTCATTCTCATTTCCATTTCCAAGAACAGAACCCCATCCTCTCCCCCGTGATTGCTCTAGGGAATTCCATTTATTGTGTCCCTACTATGAGCACAGACAGTTCTAAGGGCCAAGGGGTAATTTTGAAATGAATGAAACAGTAGCTACTTTCTAAAAGCTCACTAAGCAAATGAAAAAAAAAAAAAGTAAATTTTATTATAGAGAAACCATGTGCTACAGTATTACGGGTTAAGAAAAAAATTCATGACTATTTGGGAATGGAATACAACTTGAGCTGCACCTTAATAATATAAAGGCTTTGAGAAATGTGTATTTGAGAAAGGCAACGGGGTGGAGTCCGCTTGAACAAAGACACGATGGCAGGAGAATTAAGAGAACATTCCAGGACTTGTGAGGATAAAGTATAGGATCTAAGGTACTGAACAGAGAAATAAAGCTGAATCTAGTTAACTAGAGAAAAAGTATTATAGAATTGAGTGGAGGGCCCACTGAATATTTGAAAACCAGACACTGATATAATAAAACCCACATTTAGGACAATCAGAAAGGTAGCAGGATAAACGACACTGGAGTGAGGGCAAGTGGGGTGCTACTGGCAGGGGGGTGATGTTTGAGTCAGGGAGACTGATTGGAGAACCTTTGAAATTGTACAGACAGTAGGTAAAGGGGTCTCTTCATAGGCAGGGGAGGTAGGAGTGGAAAGGGCAGGGAAGATTTGGGGGGTCACTGTGGACACAGCACCAACAGGATGTATGAAGACCTTTGAGAAAAGATTAAATGAGAGAAGTTGAGGATATTTCTCAATTCGGATTTCGGAATCACCAGTCAAACACTCCAAATTTTCATACCTAGGTGACATGATTTATAGCAACATAAGGGGAGCATTTGGAAATATAAAGTAAGATAAAGAATGTATCATTTGATTAAGTCATCCCTTTAACTCGGTTCTCTTATGAGAAACAAGTGCCTCTTTGTCAGGGAAAACAGAGTGGCAACGTTATAGTGGATTGTGTCTGCTGTTGTTCGTTTGGAGGGATAATAAACTCAGGGCCCAGTTTCCAAACCGCCTGGGAGGGCGACAAAGCAGGGTCAGAACTCAAACTTAGGTCTGCTCGATCCATCCCACTACTTCTGGAGCTCTGAATCTTTGAAGTCCTTGATTGTCACGCTGAGCAGATTATATTACACCCTATAGACATGGAGTAGCTAAGGCAACTGGTTTTCCTCATCTTTGTGTTTCATTTTGTGAGGCCTTTATTTTGAGTTGGTTACAAATATAGAGCTTCATGGGCAGGATGGCTCCATTAATAGATTTAACATAGCATGTCTAATGAATAAGAATTAACACAAAGATTGCAGTACAAAGGAATGTCTATTTTCACCCAAGGGCATTTGAAGAAGCCAGGATGGAATTTAGGTTTGGCTCTCGGGAAAGAGCATATGTCTTCACTGTACTGCAAAGTCACCATGCAGAGAGAAAAACAATATCTGGCTGGTGATTCAAAAGCCAGCACCAGGAAATATCGCCATGGAGCAAGCAGACACGGGGGGGGGGGGGGGGGGGCGTAGAGCAGAATAACTGATTTAGTTCTAGAAAAGGTGGAGCTGGTAACAAGCACACGGTTTTCACAGTGTCCAATGTTCAGGCCGTGTGGTGACCTGGTCAGATGTGCACAGACCACGGAATGACCATAGGGGGAAATACCTGCCTCTTAAAAACCTCACGTCAACAGGAGACCAAGTTTTGTTCAATCGATCAAGAAAGTTTCGCCATGCAATCTTTCTTCTATCTACTTGTGGACTTTCTTTAGGCTTCACTTGTTTCCCTTTCTGCCTTAGGTTCTCCCCAGAAGTCGCACCATAGGATTTAAAGGCGAACAGTTTATTTCAGAAGTGATCCCGACAAACGTTGGTAGGGAGTGCAGATGTAAGGAAAGGAAAGGAAGTAGCCCAATAAAGGGTGCAATTACGTGCAGCTTACTGCCATAGGCTACTGGGGCTCACCGACACTGAGGACCTCTGGGAGATCCCGTGGAATAAGCCTCGGTGTTATTCCACTCAAGCGGCACGGAGGCTAAAGTGCTCATCCTCTTAAGTTTCTATTAATCGTCTGTTGCTCTTGGAGGATGTCAGTTTCCCAGTTCTTCTGGCCAGTCCCTTGCAGAGACCAAGTGCCCAGGGCACAGCCCACAGAAGGGGTGTGTGCCACATGCTTGCGGTTGGAAGCTATCGGCAGGCTGGGAATGACTGGGGATGAGAGGGCATGACAGAGCACCCTCGGCTTCAGTTACGCTGGCCCAAAGGCCCTCCTCACCCGCCAAGGCCTAACCCGTTCCTCTTTCACTACATATTTACTAAGTATGTACTTAGTAAACAAGGCAAACATGCTCCTTGCCCTTACGGTTCCTACACTGGAGTACAAGAGATGTATAATTAAGCCAGCAATTGTAACCAACGTTTGTATTATAAAAGTTTTCAAACATACAGAGAAGTTGTGTGAGGTTTATAATGACTATCCAATTATCCATCATTCCGGTTGGATAGCAGTGGCTAGCATTTTGTCTTTTTGCTTCATCTTGTTTTGTGGCTTTTGCTAAATTATTTTCATGTAAATTATAGACATTATGACACTGACCTCTATGTGCTTTAGTATATAGCTCTCTAAAACAAAAGAGAACATTTCCCTGTATGACAAGATACATAACAGCATTACACCTAACAAAACCAAATCAACAGTTTCTAGAATTGAATACCCAGTGTTTAATATCTACTGACATGTAATTCAACACACCCAGAGAATGTACAGACTCTGTCCAGTCCAATGCTCTAGTTTTATGTCCTATAACTTGTGGCACGGATGTAGTGATGGAGAATCTGTCTGCAATGGGAGTCAAAAGGCCTGGTTTTAAGATCTGCCACTAACTTGATGACTAATAAGTTTTGCCAGAGATCAAACTGGCTTGAATAAAGGATGGAATTTACTGCCTCACATAACTGAAAAGTCCAGTTACAACAAGAGTAATAATAATATTTACAAACAGCTATGCAGCTCTTACTATATGCCAAGCCCTACTCTAAACACCCACCCCACCACACACACACGGAATCATTCATTCCTCACAGCAATCTTACTAGGTAGGTTTCCATTCAGAATCTTCATTTTACAGACCCGGTGACTGAAACATACAGAGATCAAGGGGCTTGCTCAAGCAGGTCACAGAGCTTATTGGTGGCCGAGTTGTCACCCCACCTCGGGCAGCCAGGTTCCAACACCTGAGTTAAACATGGCTGGGTCTGTGGACTCAAATTCCATGCACAGGACCCAGGTTTCCTCTCACTCCATGCTCTCCCACTTATTCTTTGGTTCCATTTTTAAGCAGAGCTTCTTCTCGTAACCAAAGCATGGCTTTCATTCATATTACCTTTAACTGCCAATCATCCCAGTAGAAACTGTCTCTTTTCCCAACAATTCTCAATGCCAAGATTTTGAATTGATTTTGATTGTCACTGATTAGCCTGGATTGAGTTATGGCCCACCCCTCAACCAAAAAGCCAGCCTGTGAAATCTATGTTCACTCCCAGAGCTGGGACTGTGGTCAGCTCCTCTTAAGCAGATGGAGAATGAGAAGCAGGGGCTTCTCCAAAGGGGGCCGGAGTGCTGTTACCGGGACACAGGAACCAAATGCTGAGGACAGAGTTTGCTCAGAAACAGCTCAGCATCACAACAAGAGTGGGCTGCACAAAGCCTCAGGTTTGGTTTTTTGTTTTGTTTTTTGGGTTTTTTTCCTTTTCAGTAGCAAAGTAGAGGTAGTGGAACACCACAATCTCCAGGGAAGCCTTTGATCTCTAGCCTCCTAAAATTTCCCCAGTTTAGGAAATGACAGCTGCGAGATGAGAAGGTATTTGCTCAAAATGCAAGGGCAGTGGCAGAGCCCAGGTGGAAGCCTGAGACCCATCATCCCCAGTCCAGTGTCTCTTCCTCAGTTTCATGGCCACTTTAAGGGTGAGAGCCCTCAAAAAAACTCGGCAAAACAAATATAATTGCTGGCACTGGTCCTTAGCTAGGAGGATCTGTGGCTTTGCAAAAGAGGACAGGATTATGAGATAGTTCTTGACCTCATCTGAAAGATAAATATTAGACCGACAAGTTTTAATAAAGCCCCAAAACATACAGAAATAATTTTTCAGAGGATCCTCCAAGATTAACCTGAGTTTCCACAGGAATGCAAGGTTGATATTGCCAGGTAATACTTGTCTGATGTCATCAAAGTAGCTAATGGCACAGACAGCTTCACTTGGCACAGCATCAAAGCTGATGACAAGCAAGTGAGAGAAAGTCCACCCGAGCTCAGAGCGTCTGGATCTGTACGAACACGTGTCGATCTGCATGTCTGTCACTTTGAAGTAAACCTTCGCAGGTAATCAGCTCAGGGACCACCTCTCATCTTGGACTTGAGAATAGAAGTAAAGCTGTAAGCTTTAAACAAAAATAAGCAATAGGATCTTTGTTTTGCCCCAGCCTTTGGTTGCAGGACTTTTATAAAAGATAGGATGGGAATATTGAAGCAGGAATATTAGTAAACTCTATATGGTGCGTATAGATTCTTGTTATTTAAGAAGCAGAAACTCACTGGAGCCACAGGACAAAGGCCCTTGTGTAATCTTTTCTATCTACTCTATTCGCCCTTGGTGGGTCAATTTCGTGTTACAGTAACTCCAATCACAAAGACAGCCAATTTGATTGGTACTTGGTAATTGTCATTCACTCTTGAAATCCCACCTCCCCATAGTATTAGACAGAGGCCGTTATCAAGAGCTCCCCACCCCAACAAACATTAGCTATCCCTGAACTAAATGCAGTTCAGAGGCTCCTTCTAAAGAATACTGTGCTTAGGGAAGTTCGAATGGAAGGAGATGTGAGAAAGACAAGTCTTCAAGGTAGCTTCGTCTGGTACGCCTGTTTTTCTTCAGCCATAGCCGAAAACTGATTTCTAGTACTTTTTTTTCCTATGGCCACTTCAAAAAGATGAAAGCAAATGCTTGCACAAATGTTTGTGGTCCCATGAGAGCAATACACTTGTAAACATCTGGTCGCACTATGATGAGAAATTTTCCTTTTGTCCCTCCAGATCAATAATGTTTTGGTGTAAAAATGTTTCTTCTCTCCTCCACTATCCCTTACACAAAACATTAGAAAGCATAATGTTTCCCAGTCCCATACCCCCTTTGCTCTCCATGCCATCACATCTCCCCCTCAGTGAAGCACCACATTATATGGTAGAAAGGAAAAGAGGGGTCTAGCGTTTAGTAAGCACCTACTCAGCACCAGGAGCCGTGTGTGCTGTTAGGTCATATGTTTTCTGTCCCCTTACACTCCAACAACGATCACGAAGTAGATTTTATTATTCTTGCTAGATAGATAAGGAGACTAAGCCTGAAGAAATTAGTCCACTTTTTCCAGATCACATAGTTCAGCCCTGGGATTCAAAGCCAGTCCATACGGCTCCCCACCCATGTTCCGTCTGTGCATCATCCTCTCCGTTCCCATCTCTTCCCGGTGCCCTGCTCAGTATTAGGAAAATGACTGTTAGGGTCAACGATGTGCCAACATCAGCCTCTCGTGATGATCTATACAAAAAGCTCTGTGATCAAAAAAGGTTCTGGATATCTCTGCACATAATATTTCTCCCATAAAATTCATAATACCATTGGCATATTAAAGAACCTAAAATGTCCTACATAAACTAGTTTAATTTGGCCAGTATTTTCTAAGTTACCTTGATCGCAGAATGCTTTTTTCAAATAACATCCATTAATGTCTCATGAACACAGGATTCCATGAAACACTCTGGGGAATACAGCACTGCATCACATTATCTTCCCCTCATTTTATGAATGACAACACTGGCTAAGAAATGAAATTGTCATCCATGAGTGACAAGGTTGGCTGAGAATCGATGATTCCCGTTAGTACTCACAGCTAATGACTGATGGGGCGGGGGCCAGAGGTCAGAGCTCCTGGATGCTAATGGTTATGTTAATGAAGCCTTGGCAGGAAACAGTCAAATGTCTTTGCTCCTGTTTCCCGTTCTCTTACTCTGGGATGCCATTAAGGAGTCTCTCTTCAGAGGAAAATCTTATCGCCTACCAAGGAAATGATCTCTGAAACTGATCACTAATTCCCTCTCTCTCTGTCTCTCTCTTTCTCTGAGCACTTACACAGAAAAACACAAAAGGAAAAATAATGCCATTCCTCAGTTTTATGCTGAAGGTCAACATCTCTAATAAAATGGGTGCCTCTTCCTGTTCCGCATGCATACAATTCAACATCAATCTGACACAAATTCGTGGCACTTAAAGTAGCCTCTGCCACATTGCACCAACACACAAGAAAAAAACTTATTTGCCATATCAGATTTAGAGTACAATTTTGTCTGTGTTGCCTTTCTCCTTCCCCATCCTTTTATTTTGTTCATAAAGTTGCCAGATATAGACCATGTTTCTTGTTCTCAAATTTCTCATGGTACTTAACATATGATAAAAATGCTATGGAAAACTGTGGACCCATATCATGAAACTTTGGCACTTCAACAGACAAGAACAGAGACCACCAAACTTTAAATCTGGATTAAAAAAAAACAAAAACAAAAAACACCTTGACAAAATGTGAGTCAAAGAGCTGAATGTACAGGAAACGGGCATGGCAGCGAGAAGCTACGGTTTGGGGCCCCCTGAGCACCAAAGCCTTAAAGAATTCAGGCATACAGTTGCTTCAAGTCTGTCTTATCAGCAAGTAAGTAATCTACCCACAGAACAATGGACCAAGCCCCAAAGCCTTTCAAATTCCTCTGAGACCAGGAGGAACCTCTGGGATTTAGTGCTGTGCTGGTGGAAGTTTTCTTCAATTTGTGACCATAAAATGAGTAAATCTCTGGGGTCCTTTCATTCCCTCCAAGAAAGCATGGGGCATGCTTTCTCTTCCTTCTACCAGGGGCATCCGGCCCGCGGCCCGCAGACCACAGCGGCTCAGGGTGGCTCTGTATGTGGTCCAACACAAAATCATAAATTTACTTAAAACGTTGAGATATTTTTGTGATTATATGTTGCAATGTATTTAACGTGTGGCCCAAGCCAACTCTTCTTCTTCCAGTGTGGCCCAGAGGTGCCAAAAGGTTGGAAGCCCCGTAACTTTCGAAATCCTATTGAAGATTGCCAAAGGATGTGCACATCTTCTTATAAAATACCCCAGATCTGTGGTCTAAGGGTGATAAAGGTTGTTTAAAGTCTGCATGTGAACTCAGTGAACTCCCTAGTTTCCTTTTCGTGTCAGCTAGTTGAACTGACCCTACCTTCTCTTAATTCTTAAAAAAATGGGTTGAGCAAATCTCTCACGAGTTGAACTCAACACACCAAGATGGAGGGTGGGTGAAAAAACAAAATGAAACAACAAATCCAGGAAGTTCAACATCCGAATAAGAATTCCAGAAAAAAAAATCTGAGAAAGTTGTAGGGAAGAAAAAATGAAATTATATGGTGAATTTTTCCAGAATAGAAGTACATAGATCCTCAGGTTAAAAAACCTCAGGCTCGTTACAAAAATGTTTAAAGATCTACTCTAAGACATGTGATAATGAAAAAACATTTTTTACAGATTTTATTTATTTTTTATAGAGAGGGGAAGGGTGAGAGAGAGGGAGAGAAACATCAATCAGTTGCCTCTCACATGCCCCCAACTGGGGACCTGGTCCACAACCCAGGCATGTGTCCTGACTGGGAACCGAACCTGCAACCTTTTGGTTCAAAGGCCAGCACTCAACCCACTGAACCACACCAGCCAGGGCTGTTAATGAAAAATTTAAAACACCTGGAAGAAAGAACTGAGCAGCCATCTCGCCAAATCCAATGTACAACTTTCAATTATCATTTTTCTTGACCTACCAGTTTCTTTTGATACAATGATTTCCTCCTCTTAAAACCTGTTTGTCTGTTGATTTCCATGCATTCCCATTTATTTCCTATCTTTGTCTCTTCCTCCTTTTTCTCTTTTGCATGGCCTCCCTCAAATTCCTCAACTTCTCCCCATCAATAGGCCCTTACAATCACTCCCTTGTGATTTCATCCAAGCTCAGGGTTTTAAATGCGTCAACACACTAAAGACTCTAGAATCATAGGTCTAATCCTGATCTATTCTAGGAAGTCTTGATTCCCAAACTCAACTGTCTATTGGCATTTCCACTTAGATATCAAGAGTTGTTAAAATTTTCCACATTTAAATGGAACCCTGAACTCCACATGCCCAAACCTGCTTTTCAGCCAGTGTTCTCCACTGCAGTCAACAGCACTATGTTCCATGTTGTTGTGTGATTCCAAAAAACATTAGCTTTGATGCTTCTCACATCCCATATGTAATCCATCTGCATACACGTTTAGTTCACCCTTCAAAATATATCTGTAACTGGACCAAACCTCATCGGCTCTACTCCTACCACTTATAATTTAATTTCTCACCTGCGATATCTCCTAGCTGATGTTTCTGCTTCCACTCCTGATCTGTTGTCCCTCAGAGCAACGACAGTAACTAACTTTAAGTTTCCCATCCAACTTGGAATAAAATGTACTCATATTAACAGATACCTTGGGGTTCGAATGAAACATCACATGACTCTTTATTAAACCTCAAGCTACAAGGTAACAGGCAATAGAAGGACAAATCTTTCGCAGGCTTTCCCTTTGTCTTGGGACATGCTTCTCTCCCTTTCGAGAGGTTGCCAGTTAATAGGTGTTACCTTCCAGAAAGCTGTGATTAAGCCACTCAGAGCTGATAATTTGATTCCCATTGTGTTTAAAACTGACCTTCAACCATGGCTGGTGTGACTCAGTTGGTTGGGCATCTTCCCCAAAACCGAAAAGTCACTGGTTCAATTCCGGGTCAGGGTGCATGACTGGTTTGTAAGTTCAGTTCCTGGTTGGGGTGGGTACGGAAGGCAGCCAGTCACTGTTTCCCTTTCATATTGATGATTCTCTCCATCTCTTTCTCCCTCCCTTCCCCTCTAAAACCAAAAAGTAAAAAGAAAAAGAAAAAAACTGACCATCTACAGGGAATTGATCAAAATGGCCCCTTGAAAGTCCTAGGAAGTCAGGTCATGTACAGAAGGCACCAGACCAATGATATTCGATGTAGTTAAATTCATTCTTTTTCCCGAGCAAGTATTTTGCAATGGCTCCTATCAAGTACTTCTTCAAAACCCCCTAATAGTTTCCCAGTCTTTTTAATTGAAGGTCCTGGCCTAGATCAAGGGAGGTCAAGTTAAAGGCCAAAGGGAAAGGTGAGCAACATAAACTGGAGGGTAAATCAGATGTAAAGAAAACATGAGCCTGGTGCAAATATTATGACCCTATTTTTGACAGATGAATGAGGAGAGAAAAATAAGACGATATAATGGCACGAGGGGCAAATGACCCTTGACCTCAATGCTGAAGACACAGAAGGACTGAGGCCAGACAAGGAGCCAGGCTCAAGTCTCCTACAGGAAGCAGTGGCTACTGAACTTCATCTAAGAGTTACCAGAGGGCACTGTCAGCCCAGCGTGGCCATACCTTTCATTTCTTCAACATAATCCAAAAAGTCAGATTTTTATTTATATTTTTTAACTATTTTTTTAAAATTTATTTTTAGAGAAAGGGGAAGAGAGGGAGAAAGACTGGGAGAAAAACATCAGTGCATGGTTGCCTCTCACGCACCCCCTACTGGGAACCTGACCCGCAGCCTAGGCAAGTACCCTGACTGGGAATCGAACTAGCAACGCTTTGATTCTCAGGCCAGCGCTCAATCCACTGAGCCAGGCCAGCCAAGGAAAAAGTCAGATTTTTAAAACATGAAATCTAGAAATTATTAAACGCTGGTTCACATCTATTAAAAATATGATTAAAGTCAAGCAAAACATATACATTGGAAGATCTCACTCACAGGTCTCTAGTTTGCTCCCACCACATTTGCTTCCATCTCAGAAGGTCGTTCTAACTCAAACTCTATTATGTTACTTTTTTTTGGGGGGGGGGGGCGGGTGTAATATTAAAGGAAATCCCTGGAATCATAAAGAATGGTTATTAGAATAAGCGGCTAGCCCAGGTGGCAGGAATCTGGTGTCTCTCATTTCAACGCGAAAGCCAGAAAGTCAGCTCAAAGACGGTTTAAAAGCTACACTGGTCACCTGTTTCAATCAGCCAGCACACCAAGGCAAGGCTGCTACACGTACAGGACTTGTGAGTTTATTTATTTTTTTAAGGGGACAGGATGCAAGATCTAAATTTCCCTTAAATAGAGCACCGCCCGTGACATTGTTTATACTTTCCCCTTGGCAGTGCTTCCAGACACACTTTAAAGGAAAGCGATAAGAGGAAAGGAAAAGGAAGTCACTCATAGCAGGCCAGGAGGAACCTGAAGTGTCTGCTCCAGGGGGTGTGGACGGAGCTCTTCAGCTGCCCTTGTTTCTTATTTGGTTATTTTTATTTATTCACTTATTTATTTTTGCAGAGCAATAAACTTCACCCTGCATCTGGCGTGTGCTTCCTCGGAAGCGCAGGCACGCTGTAAATCTTTTCTACCAAGGATCACAGTATCGATGGGGCGGAGAGGCAAGTCATGTTTCCCTCAGACCTGCGGCTTCCGGTCTGCTCAGTTATCAGCAAGGGGAAGGAAGCTGGAATGGCAGGATATGGGCAGGTTAGAAATAGTTTATGGGATGCTAAGAAACAATACCCAGCTCTCCTGGAAGGCCAACCTTCTTTGGACTTCTCCAAGTTCAGATGCGGGGTCTGTTCAAGACGGGGCCATGTGAGGGAAGTCAGTTCTATTTTCAGAACGGACCTTTTGTTGTCCAGCCTCTCACGTCCAGGGCGTATGGCAGCACAGGGGAATGAGCTGGATTCCACACACTTTCAATTTAGATGTGAGTTTGAATCCTGGGTTCTCCAGCTGTCAGGGCTCCAATTTGGGGAAAGTTTATTTCTTATATAGTACATGTTCTTTCTCTCATATGCAAAATGATGTGATGACTATTTGCCAAATGTGTTTTTGTAAAATTAAATACCATAATGAATATAAAGTGGAAAGTATATTGTCTTTTTATAATATTCAATAAACTTCAGATTTTTAAAATTTTTTTCTATGAGAGCAAAAGAATGGATCTTAGATACAACTGTCTGGATAGGAAGTTTTTTACTGGTGCCAGGTGATATATTTAGTAACAATATCTTTAACCCCAGGTCTCCATGATTAAAAACTCAATACCTTGTCAAATTTTGTATTAGAAAAGCTTAGAATTGGAAAGGTCACCAAATAGCATCTACTGTAAAGGTTTTATCTTTCCCCAGTCTCCTCCCAACTGGCCTGTAATGATGAGGTAAGTGTTCATATTATTCGCATTTTGCAGATGGGAAAACAGAGGTTCAGGGAGCTGAAATAATTTGTCCAAGGTCACATAGCTATTCAGAGGTTAATGTAGGCTTAGAAATGAAATTGGTTTAAATCCAGCGTTTGAAAACGCAGACCAAGGACAAGTAGGAGCTCCCTTCGTTTGACCAAAAAGACCCAGGTATGCCTCCCCCAAGTGGCGTATGGAGGAACCACTCAGCCATCTGTGAGGGTACCTCGTGGCAGCTTCCTCAGTGATTCTCTAGGTCAAAATGCCCACGCGGGGGCTGAATCTGGTGTCTGAGTCCCCAGGGACTGGTTGCCTTTCAGCTTCTCTGAGAATTGAACCTCCCAGCCCGACTGGTTGGCTGGGACAATGGTGTTCTTATCCCACTTTGCCAGCAGCCTTCTCAGCCTTGAATCTCCCTCCCCGCAAAATATTTCCTTTCAGATCTGGGGAATCATGCCTACATTCCTCTTGTGATCCAGCCTAAATGTGAGTTTTCACATGAAAGTTCGCCCGCACACTTCTGCTATTCCTCACACAATTAATTGTCAAAATCAATAGAAGAACTCGAGAATCAGACAGACCTGGATTCGAACCCAAACCCTGCCAGTTGCTAGCTGTGCGATGCCGGGTGAGGTGCTGGGCTCTGCATGCCTCCCCTTCTCTGCAACTCTCTAACCAACCTCAGTAGGCTAATGAGAGAACCAAACTACCACAGCTTTCACGATTCTAACACAGTGACTGACACATATACAGTGAGTGTTATCTAGCTGAATCTCAAAATCATTAAGCGATAGAAACCAGGCTCTCAAAGAGTGTATAATTTAGTTTATATAAAATTCTAGAAAATGCAAATCAATCTATAGTGAATGGATTCACACTCTTTGCCGCTTGGGGTTGAGGGGCGGGGAGAGGCAGGAGGCAGGCACCCCGAGGGCCCTGAGAATGCCCTGAGAATGCGCTTTCAGACAACGGGTACGTTCACTACCCTGATTTCGGTGATGTTTTTAGAGGTGTATATTAACATAAAAACTTACAGAATTGTCTAATTAACCCATGCACAACTATAGGTATATATAAACTAACATCAGTAAGTAGTAAAGCCAAGATTTTAACTAAGTCTGACTTCAAAATCCGTGGGTTTTCATGTCTTCTTTCTGTCTTGTCTGGACTCACTTGAACCAGACCTTGAAGTCTGGGTGAAGATCCAATGTGCAGGAGGGAGCATGAAGTAGTGGAAAAGGGGCTGGACTGGGAATGAATAAAACCAGGGTAGGCTGACTCACAGACGTGTAGCAGAAGCGAGGAACAGACGACGAGAGCCCTGAAAACTTACTTATCATTGAGTTTCAAGCACCGCGCCAAGCTTCATTGAGTGGCTGAGGTCTCAGCTCCCATCCTTCCTTCTGGGTTGGGATGTGGGGGGGCGGGGGGGGGGTGAGGGAGGAGCTCCCTAAACACCGATACAAAGTGACACCATCACCCATAATCTCCTTAGCACTACTCAAGAACCTGTTTTGCACTTAAACCCATCTAAAAGTGTCTTGTTTATTTCCAAGTTGACAAACTCACTTTCTGTCTCGCCCTGCCTCGCTCACTACTGTTTTCCGGGGCGTGAGCCCTGCCAGCCACGCTGCAGGCGCCCTGCTGAGCAAATGCGTGTTGAATGAGTGAGTCAATGAATTCATCCCTTTCTATTTTAGGCTGTGAGTTTAGTTTGGGGTTTGACAATCTCCCCAAACACTATTTGCCAATAACTTTTTCCCTTAATTTCTAATCCCATGTCTGTTAACGAGGAAATTAGATCCAGATGTGTCTGAATCACCCGCCCTGGACTCACCAGAACGTGGTGTTGTAAGAGCTGGGTTGTAGAGCTTTCCTTTCGTAAACCTGTGCCCACGAGGGAAACGAGCGACCCCCAGAGATAAAGGATTAAAGAGAGCAAAAAGGGAGCATAAGCGTTTCTAATTTGTATCTCTAGCTGGAATTTTGACAGGAGCCGGCGGGGGTGGAGGAGGACGTCTCCAGTAACCTCTGCCCTTAGTTTCCTCTGCCAAGACGGCAGCCTCCTGCGGCGCATCCCACCAAGAAGCCTCGTGTTCTCCAACAGGCAGTGAAACCTACCTCCAATAGGTAGCTGCCACCTTCCACGCTCATTATTAACTTTGATGCATTGCTTTGGGGGCAGAAGTCTGGTGGGGAGGTTGAGATGCGGTTGCCATCCCGTAACAGATCTTTCAAGGTCTAGAAACAGAGAGAGTCTATTTGAAAACTACCAACTCAGTTTTTTGTTTGTTTGGTTTTGCTTTGGTGTGGCTGTGTGTTTTAGTATAGGTTTGAGGAATGAATTGAGCTTTCAAACAAGACAGGTTTGTGTTTCAATTCTATTTCTACTATTTACTGGTAGTGTCCCCTTTGGGCATTACATGAATTCTCCGGTTTTCTTTAATATTTAAAAATTGAGTTAGAATAGTATAGAGTTGTTATGATGATGAAATGAGATACTTTTGTAAAGTGCCTGTCAAAATAGCCAGTACATATTAGAAATATCAGAAGACAGGAAATTTTAAAAAATAATAGAGGAGGGAGGGCAAAGAAAGGAAGGAAGGAAGGGAGGGAGAGAGGGAGGACAGGGAGTGATAAGCCACTAAATGTTCAACAATTTAAAAACTGGTTCTGTGGTAAGTATCAATTAATCAACCAGTCAATCCTAGATTTGTAGTATTTGCCAATTTCCATGGTATAAATATTCCCACCGTGGCCAATTACAAGCTTTCAATGTGAGGTCAACCAGCTCACAAAATTTCTATAAAAACGTAATTCTTCGAGCTGCACAGGGCAGAGCCTGCACACCCCTGAAGAACAGCTACAAAGGCCATGGTTGCTGAGAAAGTAAACACTGGTCAGTCGGCCTATGAGCTGATGCATTCAAAATATAGCTCCAATTCAAACTAAGTCCACAAATATTAATTACCCCCTTTGAAAAAAGGCTGCTGTACTTGAAGCTGTGATACAAGAAGAGCTTTAAAAAAAACTGTATCTGTCTATTTCACTCTTTGGGTCTGGTATTCCGGGTCCCAGGATTTGCAAGGAAAAGCTGGAGACAAGGAACAGCCCTTTCTGAGGAAGAGCCAGGCTGAGCTCATAAGCAGGACCCCTTTGCAGAGTCTAACTAATGATCTGCGGACCTATTTTTAAACCCCTTCTGAGTTGCTAAAGTGAATCCCACTCTAAGGACATTCTGAGCTCGTAAGCAGCTCCTCCAGGATAAAACGCAAATGCAGTCTGAGCAGAAGATTGTCTTTTGACCATTAACCATTAATACCTCAGAGTTTGATTTGCTTATTTTGCAACTAACTCTTTAGCAAAAATCTGAGGGAAAGAGGAATATGGCAGGTAAGTTTTAAGAAGGGTTCTGAAGGGTAAAAATTACCATGATCCAAGGTCACTGGAAGGAACTTTGGTCTAGTGAAGTGTGGTCATGGTGGGTCCTGGGCCACCAGGAAATAACAGAAAGGCCATGGTCAAGTGCATAAGATGGTATTTGAGAACATACATGACACCCTGAGTTTTTTTCTTAATGTTTCTAAATTTTTTAATTTAAAAATAAAGAAGCCTGCATGCTTACTGTTTGTGTGATTTGGGGCAAATCGTTTACGCATTCTGATTCTGAAGAGTCATCAATAATAAGTGAGTACTGTATCAGCCAATTCTTGTGAGTTTCCAACGAGGTATCATCCACATTTGGGTTGGGACGAGCAGAGGTATTAGCTCAATGACTGCTTGTTTTCTAGGTTTCTTTCTCATTCACAATTTTCCTCTGTGAGGTGCAAATGGGAAGACGTGAAAGAGTTTCATAATGGAGATAGTGAGACTGCGTGTGTGGGTATCTGGGTGAGTGAGTTGCCACATGGACATCTGAGTTCAACTCAGTAGGCAGAGGAATGCTTTCTTTACAACCACATGGTTTTATTTAGCTTCTTAGAACATACCAAGCTAGACTAGGAAACCCCTGACTCTGTCTTGAGAGCTGGTTTTGGATGCTGAGTCTTTAACGAGGCTTTGTGTAATTCTCCAGCAGAAACCAATCCCCCTCTGCTGTTTTCGGCTTTTTTTCTCTCTGCTCGCAGCACAGTTCTCCTGCTGAGCCTGGGCTAGTGAGTTTGATTTTTTGTTTGGAAGGAACATAGGCCGCCATGAAATGCCTCAGGTTATAAAAAGTTGTGAGAAAATGTGTGGCTATCAGAAACACAGGGATCTCAGCCCGGTTTCTCAGGAACCAGAGGCAACCTCAAAATCTGTTCTCCAGGAGGAACAGAGATGGTCACACATCTAGGCCTCTGAAAGGCGGAAATACCTTCAGGAACAGGAAGGCCACCTGAGTCCCACAAGCACCTTCACACATGCATGGTGTGCATTCCTGGACAGCCGCGCACAGCCCCGCGGGCACCCGTGCTGCTACGGAAATGGGTTAGGGTGCAGGGCCGCCAAGCTGAGCGCCCACCACTCTGACTCTCCCACTTTCCCTGCCCTGAGTTTCCTTCTCCGCTGACTGCTCACCTCTAACAGAGGAACATTTGACTGTCGAGATGGTCACCAGGGCACCCGCAGGCCCGGCCTTCCGAGCCACCTGTGGTCTGCTGGCCAACTGACTGTCCTTGAGTTAGGTGTCTACTCCAAGCAAATCAACCTTGGCTAAGGTGCTGGGCTCACACTTGGCACTAGCAAGATTTCCTGTGTGCATGGATCATGGCAGGAGAGGTACTGTGTCTGAGGTCAGGACTCTCCACTGAACTATCTTATCTCCCTTACCGTGAAATTCCTTTTACGAGACAAGCTATCTCTGGTACACGCCTGCATCAACAGCAGCTAATAGGAACTGCAGGAACACCTTTAAAATCCAATTTTACTGATTTCTCGCTAGATTGGTTTTAGCTTCTCATTAATTCTGACTCTGCTTTAATAAGGGGGTATTTGTGCATGTGGTATGTGTGTGTGTGTACAAGTACTACAGACAGCGTGAAACACCTTAGAAAGGTATGACAGCCCTCTACATAAAATAAAATGGCACAGGGTCTGACACCGTTTAAAAATAAATTTTAATAAGATGCCTTTGGGGCACTCATCTAGGGAAAACTGGAAGTAAACATACCACATCTTCATTTATTTTTTTTTTCCTTATGCAGCTGTGAAATATACTGATGTCTATGGCCCGGTTCCCACACTTAAGATGATATTCAGTCAAAGTCCATTTATTTTACAAATAAAACATACAGGAGTTTAGTATTCATGCCTCCCCCTCTCAGTCTACTTCTTGAAGAACTACCTTAAATGTGGTCTGAAGAAGAGAATTAAATGGGAAAGATTCCTGATAAAGAAAGACTGGAATATTCCAAAGCTTTGTTGACTTGAGCTCTCAGCTGTTACTGGTCACACCTCTCCAATGTGACGAACGGGAAAAAGCACCAAGAGCCATATTTCACTGAATTATACTCTTCTCACTGTACTTCATCATAACATTGATTTGTGCATCTTAAATTGCACTAATCTGTTTCATTCGTCTTAATATCCCCGTCATAATGCTGGCTGCACAGCAGGGTTCAGTAAGTCTTTTCTAAATCGATAACTCTCCGCATACACAAATGGACGAACAAACGAATGTAAGTGCCCTGTCACCATTGTTTTCATTGTTCATGTTCTCCGTGGCCTTGAATGTTGATCTCACCCTGTCTTACCTTCACCCATTCATACTAGGGTTGCCGAATACAGCCAATACAAACCGAGGACACTAACTACAATGGAATTTCACATAATCAATGAAAACGCGGTAGTGTAAGTATGTTCCATGAGAATTAGTTGTTTATCTGCAATGCAAATGAAACTACGAGTCCTGCATTTTACCTGACAGCCCTAAGAGCGGCCGCCAGCCCCAGTCATCGAAGCCTGTTTCTACGCCATGGCAGCGCCGGCAGTCTCCGTGCTGACCTCGCTAGGCTGGGCTGGAAGTTCAGCCAGAACGGCTCTTGCTTTAATGAAAGGACATTTGGACCTTCTGCCCCACCTAAAAGTGGTCAAGGTCTCCAAGAGCTTCCTAAAGAAAACAAGGGCTGCCCTGAGAAGGGAGGCATCCCAATTGAACACTTGCCTCTTTTGTCTAAGACAAAGAAAAGAGCTATTCAGGAACCAAATTGATTAAAATTGAGGGAAATTGCCGGACCATTGATAATTGCAGTTAAAGGGCAGTGGTCACTCTGACTGATTGTCACTTCACAGAAAGCAGCCGCACCAACAGCCAATCAAGGGCATTAGCGAGAAGCAACCTTTTAGTGACCCACGATTCCCCCCTCGGGAAGCATTTCACACAAGCCTTTAAAGCCAGGCCAAAGCATTTTCCGCACCATATTTACCTTTAATTCCCAAACCCAGGGGGACTGAAAATCGTTCAGTCTCTAAATGTCTTTCACATGCTTAAGAGATGAATGCAACTGGCCTCCGCCAAAGTCTGTCTCCATTCACCAGCCTTTGAACTATCACAAGCGGGGAGACCTCGTGGCCCCCACACATTGCAGGGACTCTGGTTACCCACCTTCCTGCACCCCCCTCACAGTTCAGAAAAGCTGCTTCTGTTCAGCACCACGAAAACCCGAGCACTTGTCTGCTGTGTATTTTTCTTCTCTTACCTCCTCTCACAGTGGCACTTTGACAAAGACAAATCTCTCCCCGATTTTGAAAGGATTCTATATTTATAAATTCGGTGAAAGAATTTTGACCTGGGACCTGGGAGACGGGGAGTGGTCCTGGCTCCAACACACAGACATGCTGAACAGTTTCTGGCAAGTTGTAGAACATTTCTAGACCTCAGCTTTCTCATTGAGAAAATAACCGTGTTGGACATAGTCCACAGTCAAAACTGTGCCAATCATTGAAATACCTGGGAACTCCAAAGAAAAAACACTGTAATTTATATAGACATATAAAATTTTTAAATAATAGACTTGAAATAATATATAATAAATGCTTTCTTCTTTGGAATTGCCTATATACACACAAACACACACACACACGCGTATATATAAATTTTGAAATAATAAACTTAAAATAATATATAAAGTATTTTCTTCTTTGGAATTGCCATATATAATTTTAAATAATAGGCTTAAAATAATATATAAGAAACATGTTTTCTATGGAGTTGCCACATATGTAAATGTTTAAATAACAGACTTAAATGAATATATAAAAAATATTTCTGTGTCTGTTAAGTGTTATAATATTCATATATTTATCCTATAGCTACATATAGAAATAGAAGCAGGTATAGATACAGATATGGCAATTCCACACACAACAGAGATGTGCACGTATTTGCGATCAGTCACCCACAGCGTAAATAAACTCTCTGGGTGACTCTGAAGATTAAGCAGGAATCTGGAGATCACGACAGAAAAAGGCCCCAGCCTTCTCCTGGTTAGCAGGTCACAATAGGACACTGAGTGTTATTTTCTCCTACGCATTCTCAGGAGCCTGGAGGCTGTACATGGACGAGCAAGTGAGACAGGGCCTCCAAGGACGCTGAAGAGGTCAAAGGGGGCTGTCTGCTCTAGGAAGGGAAGAGAAGGCGCCCTCTGTCTCCCAACCGGGAAGCCCCATGCGCTTCCCTAGAGCAGAAGGAAGGGTGAATACCCAGTAGCCTCTGGGCAGGGACAGGCTGAGGTGAGTTCAGTGCTTTCTGTCCGTCACCCCGTAACCCCTGCCCTGGCCTGTGGCAGAGGATGCTTTGTTAGAAGAAGGGTTGCCTTATGATTGACATTAGGCCTGCAGATCGGTTCTGCATGTGGTGAACTCCCTGTGCTAACTGCACATCTCCCACCGCTTAGGAACCCACGTCGCCACCCTCTACAAGCACCTCTCCCATGAAAAGGAGGCGAGGTTGCTGCCTGGAGCCTGGACTCTGGCTCCAGAAGAGCCGGCAAACTACTTACATGACCTTGAGGTCTTCCCTGCACCTTTCTGTGCCTCTCATGCCTCACCTGTGAGTTAGGAGGTTGGCTGATATCTACAAGATCCTTTCTAATGTGAAAGAATGCAAAATTTTTTAAACTTCTGTGGCCATTGTTTAGATAACCTAATAAAAAGGTATGTAAATATCATTACTTAATAGTTTCTAGTAACAGAAAAGACACAAACCAAATATATAAAAATTATATAAAAGGAAATATCTGCATATTGTGGCACATCCATGTGAAGATTATTCGGCCATTTAAAAAGTTGTTTGATCTCTATATATTGCCCTCAAAAGATTGCCCATAAGTGTGAAAAGTGAGAAGTTTATATGAGTTTAAGTAAGTCAAAGAAATGCATATGTATGCATTTGATGCTTTTAATAAAAAGCACCAAAATCATAGTTCTATATCTTTTACATGAACATTGAAATGGATGGAAAGATGCTCATCATGTTTCTAATAGCAGTTTCCCAGGGACAAGGGATGAAGTGAAGGAATATTATTAGCTATTCTTTGCATATTTTCAAACTGTTTCACTGGTTGTAGTGAAGACAAGTTTCCTTTGTAATTTTTTAAAGAGAATTTAAGTTAATGAATTTTTTAAAAAGCAACAAAACACCGAGAATCCTGACCACAGCTCTCTTCTCCTGAGAAAGGCACAGAGGGTGTAGGGTAGAAGTTAAAGATCTAGTCCACACCAGCTACTGGAAAACGTTCCCACAAAATTAGGTTTCTCTTTCTTTGGGGGCACGATTTCCATTCCCACAGCCACTGCCCTGCATGTTCGCCGCTACATCAGCCTTTTAACTGGACTCTGTGCTTTCAGTCCCGCCCATGCCTTCTTCACATTGCCACCAATGAAATGCTCCTACATCCGGTCACGCCATGCTCTGTCTTGAAAATATTCAGTGGCTTCTCTCTGGTTGGACCATAGAGTCTACACTATTCACCAGAGCAAACTATGCTCATCACAGTCAAGTTCTAAATGTTTGTTTACTTTTATCTATAAACATTTGCTTTTCATAATCTATGCTCCAGACACATTGGATTGCTCACCATTTGCTGTTTTTAAAACATCTTCTGACTTTTCATGGCTCAATGTTATTTCATATGCTATTTTCCTCAATCTGAATTCAGTATTCTTTATGCATTTCCGGTGAACTTCTGCATATCCTTCAAGACCCCACCTAAATATCCTCTCACAACCCCAGATGGCAAACCCATGCACAAAGCCTGTGCAACTGCCACAACCATTCTCTCACTGGTCATTAAAAATAATTCCAGGATAATAGGGTATGTGATATATTGGAAACATCTGCCTTACATACATGTGTGTGTATATGTATGTCTCTGTGTGTGTACAGGGTCCAGCACAAATAACATCCCTTTTTTTATTACAAAATCATAAGCATGTAATTCTATAACATAACAATATCACACTCAAGCACACCATACGACACTTTAGGTGAAATGTTCAAATGGCTGTCCATCTTGTGCAAGACATTCACTTACCCTACCACCCACACTGGAGCAAGCTTCACTCCTGCTGGACCCTGCAACTATGCACCAAAAATTGAGAATTGCTGTATAATAAATTTGAACAGAATCTCAGCGACGTGGCACTTGCAGGCAATACAACTGGGCCTGCGTTCAAGTCATATGGACAGAGATCCACACGGTTTGTACGGTCAGCTGTGAAATGTGTTTCAGCTTGTACCATTCAGCCTAAGAGCCTTCTTATGCCCCGAGTGACTTTCAGTGGCCAGGAAACAGCATTTGTACAATGACTGTCAGAAAAGAGCACTCTGACCTAGAGATTAGCTGACGCAACCTCCTCCCTTCACAGCAAAGAAAACTGAGGAGTCATATAATTGAATAAGATCCCACCACTTTGGACACACACCTACTTTCACAGTAGAGCTGAAGCTTGAATTTAGAGCCACTGACTCCCTGTCCAGAAAGTGTCCGGCCGCACAATATCGTATGAGAAATCACAATGACTCTTTGGCCCGTTAGCTATGCATTTCGCCCAGCAAACTTGGCGCGACTCATGTTTATCTGAGGTCTGTATTTTTTGTAAAGATAAGCTAGTTGCCATCTCACTTATGTACTGCATCTCTCCAACTTGAGAGAAAGGGATCAAAAACTGGGCAGTCCTCTCTCCTGTACTGGGTCATCTCTTCCCACAGACATTCCAGGACAGCTACCTGTAGGACTATCTGACGCAGGGGACCACAATGACATTTAGGAATATTTATAGCATGGTAGCTTCCTGTTCACTTTCCAGCCATTCTTGTTAGACTTGGGCCCATGAAGGTATTATGATTACCGCATTCGGCAACCCCAAGTACCCAGCTCAGGGGGCTGGTAAATACCAGATGGTCAATAGATTTTTGATGAAAGGGTGAAATGAAGAGGAGCCCATATTGAAGAATGGTCATCTGTTGGCCAGGTAATAACATGCATTAGATTCCTCCTCTTAAAAGCTTCTGGAGTTGCTTTATTTCCATCGTCCTCACGGCACTTGCCTCAGTCCACGTGTGCCCAAATAGGTCTTTAACCAGCATATAAACTCCTTGATGGCAAATTCTTTGCTGCTTTTTTTTTTCTTCATTTTCCTCAAAATACGCATGCCCCCACCATAACCTTAGGCTAGTGTCTGCAATGCCAGTTACACTGAAGGAGCTCATTACATGTTTATTGAATGAAACTGAATCTATAATCAAGGGGTTGACCAGGACGACCTATCTCTCTCAAGGAGACTTTCAATCCAGTGATCATGATTCCAGAGTGCTTACAAAGGTGTCTGCTAAAATGTCTTCATTTGCTTCTGGATCCTGTTTCATAAGCCGTCGGTAATTCATGTAGTCCTTAGTGAGACAATGCCCAAGGAAAATTCAAACTTATTCATCGGCACCATTCCTTGGAATGCTGTGCTTGGGAATGAATGCTGCCTTTGCTAATGTATTCAGGAATGGCATGTGCTATACCCGGATGCCAACGAGGGGATTTGGGACATAGCTTATTTTATGTTTATTTCATTTTATTTATTTTACTTTATTCCTAAACACTATAGTGTAAGACTGGTAAACGTCATCATTCCTGAATCCAACCACGTATATCTCAAGTTTTCCTAGGTAAAGGCCAAACTATATTCCTACATCAAAGGACTAAGTAAAAAATCCTTATGTTCCTGAGAGTTTATCTCATTTGAACCATATTTCCTACAGATTATGCCAGGATGAGCCGAGAACAGAGCTCAGGACCTAAATTTTTTTGCTATATGGGAAAGTCAGAAAGTACTGGGTCTTTACAGTGAAATGCTAGAAGGAGTCAGGATGCCCAGAAAACTAAATTATGCCAGTGTAAAACACTCTGTGTTATTTACATGTGGGAATTGTCAGGTCAGCTAAATCAATTATTCACCATTTGTTCAACTTGGCTTTGTATAAATCTCCATTTTCCCACACAGTAAATTTCCACTTTATTGTGAAGCCACACACAGTCAGTAATAAGGACTAAATGTCACACATTAAACTGAGGACAGTTGCAAAATTTACAAGTTCTGCCGCCTCCGTTGGCTCTTCACTTCTCTGCACCTTCCCCTTGCCCGACAGACATCATTTTGTCTTATTTTCACATGCACAATATGTCATGGACAGGAGCTCCAGCCCATCCCCCAGAGAGCACGAGCTGTGCAACGTCTTCGCTTCATGATTTTGAAACCCAGGACTCCAGCCGGTACCCGTCACTTGGGGCGCTCGTGAGGGTTTAACAAAACCACGAACAACGACGGCAAGGACAGCACTAGCGACGGCCACTTCTACACTCACTTTATGTGGCAGCACTTGCGCAAAGCGCCGTACAGACACTGTTCCACTTAATCCTGACAACACCCTTTGAACAATGTTGCTGCCATTACCTTCCCGTTGAGGAAGCTGAGATTTGCGATGTTAAGAAGCTTGTCCAAGGTCACGAGGTTAGGATTTGCAGAGCCAGGTTTCTAGCACCCCAGAGGCACTGGATAAATGTTCGTTTTGATCCCATCTCTTTCTTCTCTAATTTCCCTTCTGGAGAGCAGGCCACCGGGGCATATTCTCTCTCTCACTGCCATTGCTGGGAGCTATGATTTCCGCAACATCTCTACCCCGAAGCCCTTCCGGGGTGGGCCTTTATTAACAGCATGATCCATTTATAAGAATATTTCTGAACTCTGCCCTTGGGATCAATAATCTTCTTAGCAATCAACTACAGCAAATTCTCTGCAGGGAGCCCTGAGGAAGACACTCAGGCCAGAGGAAGCACCTGCATAATTAAAAAGGACAAGCCCCCCTTACAAGGTGAAAAGAAAGAGCAAACGAGACATAGAAATTGATGGAAAATTCAATCCCAAAGACCCAATCTTAGATCAAATGAATTGTTTTGTAGCTCTGAACCTTTAACTGAGTCACTGTAATTGCTGGAACTTGCTAAAGTGCCCTGTGGGTGTTTTATAGAGGCCCAGGGCTGGTCCAGGGCACTGGGGTCTCTAAAGGGAAGACGGCTGCTGACTTTGAACAGGGGTGGGCCCCTCTTGCAGGGGGGTAAGAGCCACAGGTGTGGGCAGTCCAAAGGATGCAGCTCTTGCCTCTTGCATTGGTTGCATACACAAGCTTCTCCACGCATCAACTTCTGGCTTTAAAGGCAAGCTTCCTTACAGAATGTTTTTAAAGTAAAACACCCTGAGAGCCACACTTCCTCGGCTTGAACTGTGGCTCCTCTGCCTGCTAACCATGTGGCGTTGAGAAAGTCACACAACCTCTCTAAGCCTCAATTCTTCCAGCTCCAAAATGCTGACAAGCCTTTGCTGGATGCTAACGAAGCAAAGGGTCACAGCAAAACTGCATCAGCTCTGCTCCCCACCAACAGAAGGCAGGAACCACTGCCGATGCACTACTAGGTCTTTACACTTGTGACGAACAACTGCATTTGTAAAACACAGTTAGAAATTCGGTTCACAATTAGAGGTGCTTCCATGTGGGGTCTCTGAGCTATTCCAGAAAATTAGCAACCCTGAGGAAGGGGTTGTGGGAACCCCCAATGGATAGCCAGTTGGTCAGATTTCAGATGATGACGTAGACTTGTGATTGGTATACGGGGGAGAAGGAAGTATTATCGGACCGAGCCCCGTGGGGTCTGCACTACCTCCAGGTAGATAGTGTCAAACTGAATAGATCGTAGGTCACCCCGCTGGTGTACAGAGATGGAGAACTCGTTGCTGATGGGAGGAAAAATCCCACCTATTTGGCATCAGGAGTTTAAAAAAAATTCCTTTCATACCTTAACTATTATTTGTTTCTTACATATACTGTGTAATATTTTATTTGTTTTGGGGAACCTATGGATTAACAAAAAACAGGATTGAGAGGAGGACTAATTCACTCCCAGAGTGAGTTAGCAGCTTCTCTGAGATCACACAAACAGGACAGCAGCAGAGCAGAAACCAGCACCCCCTCCGGCTCCTGTTTCCAGGGCTCTAGCCATGACCCCCGAGTACAGGCATTCACATGCTTACTGCTCCAGTGCAGGGCTGAGCTAATGTTATTGCGTGGCTCTGGCTCTTTAACTTGGGCCGGCAGGGCCTGTGAATGCCCCTGTGGAAGTTCAGGAGGTCACAGATGGGCCGTAAGGAAATAGCCTGGATGCTTCTCTCACTGGCTCAGGTCGGACGATGCTGAGTTGGTGGACTTAGGGGAACAGTGAAGGAGGAAATACAAAAGGCTTGGCATTGTTCCCTTAGCCTCTTAGCTTCCTCAGCTGACTCATTTGGGAAACAAAACACAGGAAAAAAATACAGAACACCCGTGCCTTATTACAACGATAAAGTGGTCTTTAAGGCAGCCTAGGAAGTCGGTGACTAAGTTGTGAGACTTGATAATAAAAAGACCAGCACTTTTTATTATTTTGTAACATTTCTGAAAACCGGTCTTTTAAACAAGATTTTTAAAAATTAAGACACTTTTAATAAAACATTGACTGGGAAACAGTATGGCAGGTCCTCAAAAAAATTAAACACCTAATTACCACTAAGGAATTCCACTTCCGGGTATATACCCCAAAAAATCAAAAGCAGGGTCTTCGGCAGATATTTGCACACCCATATTCATAACAGTATTATTCATAATGGCCAAAAGGTGAAAGCAATCCATGAATTATGTAAATAGGTTGGGAGAGCCATACTAGAGAACATTACACGGCCCGAAAACAGAACGGCATCCCGACGCATGCCACAGAATCGATAAATTTTGAAGATATTATGCAAAGTGAAATACGCCAAACGCAAAGGGATAAATACTGTATGATTTCATCTACATGAGGGACACGTACAGTAGTCAAATTCAGAGGCAGGATGTAGAATGATGGTTGCCAGGGCCCAGCGGAGAGGGAGGAATGAATTGTTAGTGTTTACTGGGGACAGGGTATCAGCTGGGAAACTTTAAAGAAGAGCTGGAGGTGGATGGTGGCGCTGGTTACACGACATTGGGGATGTGCTTAATACCACCAAACTGTACAAAATGTTGAAACTCTTCAAAAGAGTTAAAATGACCGATTTTATATTGTACATATCTTACCACAGTAAACAAAAAATAATGCTAGGCAGTGTTCCCAGGCGCACGCATGTGTACTATATTCAACAAAGCAGAAAAACTCAAGGTGCTGTGCTCTGTGTGCTGTGGCCTTTCACTCCATTCTGGCACCTTCCGATGGGGACTCTATTATCAAGAGTACAGTAAACAGGATGCCCATTGTGGCCCTAACGGGATTTCTGGGGAAGGATCCTGGATTTAATCTTTTTAGGAAAAATCACATAACTCTGATTTATTATTAGCATCTTAATGTGAGTTATTTTAAAGAGACAGCACCTTTCTCAGCTGCCACCTGGAGGGAAGAAGTGGCTCAGACCTCAGGAATGGTCACTTGTGAGCACACCGGAGACACGGCCCCTTCCGGCCACTCTACGCAACAGCTTGCCCAGTGCATTGTTTCGGGGATATCCTTATCTTTTTATGGAAAGCTGAGGAGAGAAACAAGGGCCCCTTCCTCCCGAGGTTGTGGAAAGGGTAAATATGAAATCAATGTGTGTGAAAGTGCTCCGCCAGCACCCAGCTCACAGCAGGCAGAACATTCTAGAACTTAGGCTATAAACGCGTATTACATGCCAGGCATTTTCAGGTAAATTCAAAATTCATAACTGAGCATTCATCATGTTCCTCACTCTTCCTGAGTCACCGATGATAAGATAGTGAACAAAATAAAATCTCTGCTTTCATGGTGCTTATGGTCTAACGGGGGGGACAAAGAACAAACAGCTACACACCGCCAGCGGAGATAAGGGATAAGAAGAAAGATAAAGCAGCACAGTAAGAGGGAAAGAGAATGACGGGAGGGTGCTCTTTTACCTGGAGTGCACCGGGAGGGCTTTGTCCATCAGAAGACCGTGGGACAGAGGCCCCGCAACAGGCAAGCGCTCTGCGGATGGAGAGATGCGTGCGGGGTGGTCCGGGCCGTGGGGACAGCATGTAAAACGCCCTGACGTGACGCCGGGCCTAGGAAGCTCCTGAGACTGCGTGGAAGACAGTGTGGCGAGAACAGAGTAAAAGGGGTGAGGACACATCGGATCCGGGGCGTGGGAGAGAGGGGTCGGGCCTGAGCGCCGCCGTTGCAGCCTGGGCCACGGCAGAAGGAAGCTGCCATTTCCGGGGCTGCGAAAGACTGGAGGAGCGAGCGCTCTGAGGAGAAATCAAAAGCTCGCGCTCTCACATGCTAAATTGAGTTCCAATAAGCCCCTGAGTGGGGATGCCGGTGGGCAGGTGAGACTGGCATCCTTAGTAAAGGTCAGAGCTGGACACATCAATGAGGAGGTCAATGGTGGCCGGGGCGGGGGGGCACTGAAAGCAATGGGGTTGGGCGAGTCACAACAGATAAGAGATTGGAGAGATTTATCACAGTGTGTGTGGTGTGCCCTGAACAGGACCACGCCATGGTTAAGGTTAAGGCCTTGGGGTAGGTTAGCCTCCATGTAAATCCTGCCATGGCCATTACTACCCATAAAACAAGTTAGTTAATCTCCTTAGGTCCCAATCTACTCAACTGCATCCAACTCATAAAGTTGTTGTGAGGATTATACCTACCAAGCTCTCAGAAAACTGATGTCCTTCCCCTGCTTAAAACCTGCAAAGCCCTTTCTTGACTATTAAAATAAAATATACAATCCCTGACATGGCCTGCAAGGCATTTGCTCCAAACTTTCTTCTCTCTTTTTCTGGATCTTACCCATCCTTTAAATTTCATCTTAAATGTCCCTTCCTTGGCCAACGGTTCCCTGGGCAAGCTGACAGCGTCACTACATTTAGCAATCCCCTGCTTGCACACCTGCACTCAAGGTGACAATTGGACTCGTGCATTGCCATTGGCAGACATTATAGTGAAGTCTATTCTACCTCCTAGCAAATGGAGAAGTGGAAGAAAATCAGTGTTTTTAAAGTTCCTATTTGATTTCAGGCAGTATATTTTGTACTTTCTATATACTTAATCCATTAAATTTCCAAAAGCTTATTGAGATAAATGTCAGTATCCTTCTGTGAGGTACAGAGGAGTGAGAATCAGATGTTAAGCATCTTGTCCAAAGGCGCAAAGCTAGCAGGTGAGGACGCTGTGCTTTCAAGCCAAATCTGCGTCCTCCCTGACCGAGTCTCACTCCTCCATACCTCCCAGTACTGGAAGATCATTCTACTTATGCAAAACCTCTAGCCTGAGTGCTGGGTCTGAGAATCAGAGCTATTACTATTGGCCTGTAATTATACATTGCTGTAACACGATCCATAAAAAGTGATTATAAAGACAGTCGAGAAAAGCCCCATTCTCTTCTACTTCCCTTTCCTTGGTACCTTTACTGAGCAAGGTTCTTGGAATAAATTTCCTTTTTATGGTCCTGTAGGTGGCGCCACTCAGAAGCTGGTGGTAACAGAAGACTGCCCCTAGCAACCATCACAGGTGGGCACCGCCCTGGGCCTCTGCAGAGAACTAAGGAAGGATGTGACACTTTGTTACAGGTATCAAAAGAAAATTGTTGCCTAAACACAAAAATGGAAAAAGTAGAAGAGACTCTGTACCATTTTCACGGGCTTGCACCACAGACTAGAAAGGTGCTAAGATTTGGAGTTAGCACAGCCACAATTTGAGCCTTTATTTTGTCACTTTCCTGTTGTGCGACCACAGGAAAGCAGCCATCTTCCATCTCCGAGTCTCACTTCAATCAAACACCGACTTCACAAAGAGGCAGTGGGGCTGAACTAGGAAATTGGAGGGTGACAGGGCTCCTGCTTTAACTGCGCATCTTGTTCAAGTGGCCCCGTGTGATGCGAAGTGGTTGATGAATAAATTTAAAAGGTTGAAACGCTGTCCTGGAGAGGATTTCTGTATCACGTGTATCAGACCATCATCGTATCAGGAGGCAAGTACTCAAGTGCATAGACTCTTACCTCCAACTTGAAAGAGCTGTTTTGATCTTCAACGAGATATAATTTCCGTAACCCTCAGCTGCCTCATTTATAAAATGATGTGACTGGTGTTTCATCTGTCCTCCCATGTGCCATGGGCTCTACACAAGAGACCACTTGAGATTTCCTTCTACATTTGAAATATATGGTTCTATGGTAAAAAGTACTTATTTTAATCTAAGTCCTGTGGCAGGCATTTATAATTATTTCTCATCATCCAAATGGGTCAGAAATGTTCATGATACTATTTAGCCACTATATCTATTTGTATTTATTATCTATCTTTGTTCATATACTACCTAGAAAAGTAATATCCGGGAGGCTGGTTAGTTTCTTCCTAGAACTATGCCTGTAATTCAGATAAACACCAGCAGGTGTCTCAGATCCAAAAGTGTCTCTAGTTTATGCTGGGATCTACTTCAATGCTAATAATAAAACTAACAATGTGTATGTATTAGGATAGGTTGGTCCCAGTCTTCACCAACAAGTTCCATCTTCTGAGCTTCTAGAAGGGTAAATGTGCTTCATTCTCTTTATTCTGACTCATCACAACAGTATGAGTGTTTACAAAATTATATCTTTAGAGAATAGGCATCCCCACACACCCCAATTATAAAAATCCATTGATTTAGTCACCCTGGATTATGTCTCAAAAATCAACTCATGATAACCAGAAGTACCCAAAGAGAGAGTATACTTGAAGATATTTCTCATGTTATTAACTAACTTCAGGTATTAAAAAGAACTTAATGAATAGCATGTTCGCTTTAAACACATACTATGAGCCAGATATTTCCTCCTGCTTAATTCCTTAATTCTCTAAGTATTTACTGAGCTCCTGCTGTGTATCAGACAACATGCATAATGGGGTTAAAAATAACAGCCATGGTCTTAAGCTTATCACCTACTGCAGGTATACATACATTAAATAATCAGTAACTATTAGTAACGTCATTGCTATAAAAGAACAGAAAGCCATGACGGAGAATGACAGGGAAGGGACTACACAGAATGAGTGACAGAAAAGACGTTTCTGAGGCCGTGATAACAAAGCTGAGGCCCCAACAATGAGAAGCGGACAGATATGCCCGCTCTCCAGGAGGGGCGCACTGCAGGCAGAAACAAGAACATATACAAAAGCCATGAGGCAGAAAAGGGATAGGAGTGTGTCAGAGACTTTGATAATGCCTGCATGGCTAAAGGGCAAGCCGTAGAGGCCTGCAAGACATGTCTGGGGAGGCAGGCAGGGGCCAGACGATGAAGGGACTTAATCCCATAACGAGGAGGTTATTATAAACACCATAGGAAGCTTCTGAATGCTTTTCAGCCAAGGAGTGAAATAATGTAAATTTTGAAACATTCAGTCAATTCTGCGGCAGAAAGACCACATGAGCTGGTTTCAGTGAGTGTAGAAAACCAATTGGGAGGACTTTTTTCTGTTTTCTTGTTTGTTTGCTTGTTTGTTTGGTTGTGTTTTTTGGTGACTCATCATCATTCAGGCTCTAGCAGGAAGTAAGATAGCACTTTCAAACAGGATAATTTGGGAGTTCAATACAGGATAGAGGTGGGGGGGGTGTAGGGAGACCCCGGGGGGGCAGCGCAATTCCTTGAGGACAAGAAAAACCAGCAGCCATTACTACACCTGACGCAAAGGCGCTAACGAAAGGAGGGGTAAGCGGAGCACAGAGACAGAGGCTTTGCAATGAGGACCCCAGCAAGTCTGTGGCAATCCGGGAAGGAGGGGGCCCATGGCACAGACCCCCCAACCTCACACTTCTCCTCCATCCCATTTCCCGCTGGTACTTTTCGCTGACTGAATCGGAAGCCCAGCAGATCATCCTGCTGAGGAACAGAGCAGGACAGGAGGGTGGCAGACAGATCCGGGAGGGAAAACAGAAAATGTGCCACCTGGGTGATAGTGGAGATATCGGTAAATAAAGAATTCACAGTATTCTTGATATAGAATTCCCGTGAGGTGCAGATGTATTTTCTCCGGTGTGGGGGGGGGGAGTAGAGGAGACAGAGGCAATGACTACAAACCTCGGGCTTCTATTTGGGGTCACGGGGTTGGTTATGATGCTATTTACTAGGATGTGGTAGACGTGGGGTAGAATGGATCCTTAAGGAGCAGCTCAAGAGGCACGTAAAGTACAAGATGTCTGAGAAGCACCCAGGTGGCAACGCCGACTGGGCAGCTGGAGAAACGAGACCATATCTCAAAAGACACATCTAGCTGGGAGAGGGAAATTTGAGAGCTGTCAGCATACACGTGCTGTTTAATGAGATATAATGCTATTATCTAGAAAGAGAGTGTGAAGCGAGAAGATGACCTATTTTCAAGTTCTGAGATCAGAGGAGAAACCGGCCCAGAAGACGGAGCAGGTGTAGCCCGAGTGGCAGAAAGAAAACCAGGAATGAATGAGGTCACAGAGTGTGTTCCAAGGAGGAGGGTGGGTCAACTGCGATGAGTATACAATTAAAGCGGCGGCACTTCGAGACTAAGCCCCAGTACGGGGAGCAGGTGCAATCAGATTAGAAGTAGATTTTTCATAATAAGCTTGTAATGTATGCCAAGATGATCTAAGTAGCTCTTTCGCTGAGTTACTAAAGATCTGAACACAGGTTTTTTGATCCCAAAACCCATGACGTGTCCATTCTGCTGAGTAACTCTCCACCTCTACAATTCATGCCACACAGGGAAAGTCGGGAAGGTGCTGTCAAGTCAGCCTCTAAGCCCAGTTCTCTGCCAGATCTGACCTTCTCCCAGCTCTGACTCCTGAAGGCAGAGATGAGGAAAGGTTTCCCCTCCAAAGGGGGAAAATAACATAAAATAAATGGCAAGATATTAATCTTGAGACCATTTACAAAGGTGTTAAGTGCCCTCGTTGGCATTAAGAGCAATGAGCTTCAAATATCACTCGTACAGCAAGCTGCTTAGCTCTGCAGATAACAAGTCACAGCAGGCCTTCTTGGGTTGCAAATGTAGTCACTCTGTTCGCCAATTAACTCTTTCCCACATCGCTTTTTATATAACCAGCCCAGCGGCTTTGCTGAGACAGCAGGATCTGCCAGAAAACAGTCCTGGCCTGGGAGTTGGAAAGAGATGATGTGTCAGAAGCCGTGTGGTGGTAGCAACCGACTGTGGTAGTAACAGTCAGAGAACAGCCGCCAGGAAGCCAAAGCCTTCAAAGACCCTCTATTTTCTGAAACAAATTTCCATGTTTTCTGAGCTTAATACATGTCAGTTTCATAGACAAAACGTTGTTGTTTCGCCTCAAGAAATTTCAATGTGTCCAAGTTTTTTCTGAGTTTACTGTGGTCTTTCCAAGTACACTGCTCATTGTCCTTAAATCATTTGTTAAGCCTGGGCCAGATTTCTCCAGGAGCAGGTGGCTTTGTGTCCTAGAAGGAGTTATCTCACCCACTGGAACTATAACTTTCAGCAGGTGAAATATAGGGATCTCATGGCTGTTCTTTGCTTCCTTGACCTTCTAGCAACATTTGACCTCACTGACCATCCACTTTCACACAACATGTTTTCTTTCATCTTCCTGATACTACAATTTCCTGGAGTTCCTCCTACCTCAGTGATTATTCTTAGTTTCTTGTGTTGACTTTCCCCCTTTGCCTTGACCTATAAATGTTGAAACATCCCGGGGCCTTTCTTAAACTCTCTTTAGTTTTCCACTTATTTTCACTCTGTGGAGGGTGCTGATATAATTGATGGTCCAAAACAGGGCCATCTTGAGAGTTAAGATGCAAAAACAAAAATGACAGGACCACAGAAGTGCTTCTAGTTGATCACGTCTTTTACATGGCAAAGATGCTTAAAAGTCCCTATAGGCTCTCATCTCACATACGCAGCAGTCAACTTGACATTCCGACTTGCATTCAAACAGGCAACTCAATGATAATACAGGCAAAACAGAATTCTTGAGTCTATTCTTACAAACCTTCTTCGTCTTCCCCATCCTAGTAAACAGCAACATCACTCATCCGCCATTTCATAAAGCAGGCATTACCCCTGGTTTCTCTTTCCTCTTTCTCCATAGCCAATTGATCAGCAAGCCCTACTGACTCCACTACCATCTTGGACAAAGCCACCACCACCCTGCTGCTGGGCACTGCGATACATCTTAACTGGTCATCCTTCTTTGATTATTGGCTTTCTAGAAACAGCTCCCCACACTCTGAATGCAAAACACACTCCTCACTTGGACGTACAGGATTCTGCACGCGTTGGCCCTCTCCTCTCGCCTGCTCTGCTCCTGTCTCGCTGGCCTTCTCCAGGCTCTGCGGCCCACCTCTGCTCACCCTGCAATCTCTGATCCTCCGCGGCTAGCTTCTAGACACCCAGGGCTCTGCTTAAATGATACCTCCTTAAAGGGTCTTTCTCAACTGGGGTTTCTCTCTGAACCACAAAACACAGCACATGACTTCAGTAACTTCCCCCCTCGAGTTTCTTAAGGATTGTGTGTTACTAGTACTCATGTGAATGCACGGAAGAGAAGCGCGTTAACTGCCTCCAATGTAAGCCTTAGGGCCGCTGACTCAGGTCTCTAGGGGCCCGTGGAGAAAGGCCAAATGTGCTCTCTCACCGACTGCTAACTCTTCTTCTAAAAGTGCTCATTATGAGCTGGTATTTCTCCTTGTTGATTTACTTATTTCTTTATTCCCTACCTCTGTTCCCAGACAGTAAACTCCCTAAGAGTAGCCACTATGTCTATTTTCTTGGCTGGTACAGGGCGCACACACGCAGTACCTGTTGGAGCTGAATAATGGAGGTAGAAGGCACCACGACGGAGAATGTAAGATGACGAGGACGTCTTCCAAACCCTTTCTGAGGCTGGCCCTCCCTCCATTTTATTATTTTTTATTATACCATGCTGTGTATTTCTTTGATAGTCCTCATGATAACCTGTCATTATTTCATCACTACACATCCTTATTGTCTCTCCTTTCCCTAGAACATGAGGGACCTTACCTGGCCTGCTCTTCTGTGTGTCCCCTATTGTGTGTTGTACTGCCTAAATAAATGGAGGGGGGGAGCACAAGTCATTGCCTAAAGAGACTCTGGGCCAAGCTGAGCTTAGAGCAACCTTGCCATGGACCATTGAGCTTGTCACTAAGCCTGCTTCTATGTCAGATTTCCCCATCTGCAAAATGAACATCCATTAAGGTCTGACCCACCTTATACATCATAAGGAACAGATCATTTACACATAATTGTTATGTGCTGTCTTAGTTTGAGTTCCCCATAAGCAGTCTCTGAAACAAGGATTCCGGCATAACGATTTTTTTGACAACGGCAAGGACACTGGTGAGCGGGGGGAAAGTGAAGACGGCCACCAGTGAGGGCAACTGAGCTTAACCCCAGGGAGCAAGCTGGGGGACAAGGCAGGGCACGTGCCTTGGGGTGATCCCACCAAAGGGAAAGGGAGCTGGGGTATTTACACTCCTGTCAGTCTTTGATCGAGGGCTGTTCCTAGGGGGCACATTAGCTTCCTGGGACTCCAGGCTGTGGCAAGGGTGGTGAGTCTAACTCTAAGAGAAAGCCTTAGGCAGAGAAATGCGGCAACTGCAGCTGGAAGGTGGGCCGGTCTGCACTGCAGCGGTGAGGGCACAGGATATGGGGGGACACGGGGAGGGCGGCATGCAGAAGATCCGCTCCAACGGTCTGCTGTGTGCCAGCAGCAGCCCAGTGTCCAGGACAGTAACCTACAGTTAGCAGGTGCTTGCTTCTGTTCAGGCACCTCTGGACTGCTATATAAACTGTGGATAACTTCACATTGCGGGGGAAAGGACGCTAAGCTTTAATCAGACATTCTAAGGCATCTGGAACCCCAAAGAGATAGGAGCCACTGATACATAAATCTATCTGACCCAAGACTTGTCCCTTTTCTACTCATCCATTCAAAAATATTGGAGGGACCCACAGAGTGAGTGTGAAGGTTGCACCACGCACCACCTCACAGCAGTCGCCAGGGAGGGATAACAATTCTCCCCTCCCACGAGAGTAGGGATCTGAGCCAAGTTTACCCAGCTCTCCTAGGGGAAGAGGCACCACCCTAGCCCACATCTTTTTACCTGTTAAATGGAGGTAATAACCTCTACCTTATAAGGATGTCAGAAGAATCATATGCCACAATACATGTAATAACTTCAAGTATCTAACCATAGCTTCTAGAGTGCAGGTGCAGGTGCCACATGTTTGGTCTTTATTGGGACACCCAGAGCCGTAGCGCACAGGAATACACAGGGGGATGATTTAAGCAGAGGAGAGACGAGTGGCAGAGTGAGCAGAGAGGCCGCTGAAAGCCAATGACACACAGAGTGCACGTACTGCATTTAGCAGACTGGTGTCGTTGGGATTGGACTCTGCAAGTAGTTAGGGGAGCCTGTGACAATGACACAGCTAGCAGGTCAGAAGTAAGGAGCCACTTCAGATTCATTTCCAAATATCTCCTTGAGGCGGGGGGCGGGGGGGGGGGGTTCTGACAGAAACCGGTCTCCTGACATTTGACTACAGGGTACCAAGTCAACATGGTCAGCTGAACAGATTTCAATCTCAGCCACATTAGTTTTAAAATTATGGCTTGGCTGGTACTTTTGTGCACAGTCTACATGTTTGGCAAAGAGCCACGCAGAGAACGGAAATGGAATCATAGTCTCATAGCTATTTGGGTTAGAAGCATTTTCAAACAACTGCTTACAAGTTCGGCTATAGCAGAGAAAAGAGTCTGGCCCAGGTGCAAATTCCGGCCTACTCAGTGCACATGAGACATAAGATCAAATTGTCCTAAGCCTCATCGTTCTCATCCAGAAACCAAGTCCGGGTCGAGAAGATGAGCAATGTATGCGCGTGTGTATGTGCCTGTGTGTGTTCAGAGAGCAAAACTGGTGGCTGTTGTAAGTATCTAGCCCAGCCCTTGCTTTGATATTTTACAGCTGAATTAGATGAGGAAAGGAGGAATTCAGCTAATGGTCTCAGCCATGCCTGTAAGTGAGCAAAACAGAGCCGAGTTCGGCAAACTACCAGAGGCCAAATCCGGTCTGCCTGCCTGTTTCTGTAAATAACGTTCTATTAGACGACAGACGCGCCCGAGCGTTTCTGTAGTGTCCCTGGCTGCTCTTCTGCTCAGGGCTTGTACCAACGGGGCTGAGTAGTTATAACAGACACCAGATGGGCAGAAGCCTAACGGGTTCACTCTCTGACCCTTTACAGAAAACATTTTTTGACCCCAGAAAGAGAAGATAAGTGAAATTCACAACATGAGCTTCTGTCTCTGCGCCAGTCTTTCCTGCCTGCCTCTTCCCAAGCTAAGAACTTCCTTTTCCAATATGGTGGGAAAGAGTAACAGAACTGACCTCGAAGGAGCCTCAGACTTTCAATACTTTTCCTGCCCACATCCTCCCTTCTCCATCCATGTCCATCTCCTCACAGTGACGCCCAGTCTCTGGTGTCCCTTTAGGGACTGAGCAGCTCAAACCAGGGTGTGACCCCCCTGCAACCACAGTGCGGTGTGAACAACCCCATTTTGTCTTCCTGAAGGTTCACTTTATAGAAAATTATTTCAAATCTTTTTATAAAAACAAATAAGACCTTTTTAAGATGAGACACGGGGCTGCAAAAAAAAATTTCCCAGTCTGCTGCTGGTCTCCCTAATATCCTTTCCCCAAGAACACGCTTGCCCTCCTTCCTGTAGGATTTTTAAAAGAGGAATTTGGCAAGTGTTCTGTGCTGGAGCCTGATGTTTCAGAGTCAGGCCAGCCTCAGCTGCCTCTCTGGTCCATTGCTTACTGACTACGTGACTTAAATTCTCCAAACGCACTCACTGCTTCCCATTCTACAGAGTAGGGGGGTAAGAATATCTTCCTGGGAAGGTCAGGAGGAGAGTGAAATGCGACAATTAGTAGCCATGGTTCTCAAACCTGACTGCACATGAAAACTACGACGAACTTTCTGGATGCCCAAGCCCTACCCTCAGACCAATTAAAACAAACAGGGAGTGGGGACTAGCACTGGCATTTTCCAAGTTGCTCCAGGTGATTCTATTGTAAAGCCTGGGTTAAGAAAAGACTGACGTGCACTGAAGTGTTTACACGATGCTGACTCACAACAGGTCATCAACAAACGGTAGCTTCAAGTGGGAGCGGGCATGTGGGGCTCACCTCGGACTGCCTCCTCTGCAAGCTCCAACTCACCCTGGTGTGGCAACCAGCCTGCGGCGAACGTGTCACCCCACCCAGACTTGCATTGCAGAACCTGATGGCGCCCTTAAATCACATCATGGAGACAGCTTCTGCCTCCACCTGCTGCCAGCCCAGGTCTAAGGCGGGTGCTGCTGTCAGGGCACCTGGGGTTGAATACTAGTGCCCATCAATTCATAGGAACCCGTGTCCGTTAGAGGCCTGGGGAAACACACACTCTGCTCTTCCGGGGCCCCAGCGATGGATGAGATGCTCTGGGAACACTCCGGAGCTCCACCTGCTTGACATGGATATGGACCAAAGAGTGTGCACGCACGTGGGTGCGTGTGAGCATTTGTGTGCGCGCATGTCTCCCACTCGAGGCACTCCCGACCTTGCAGTCAGTGTCCTGGCTTCTCTCCCATCTTGTCCTCGCCTGGGTTCCCCATGAAGCATCTGAGTCAGGGCTTGCACCCAGGTAGTCTACTTGAGAGGTGATCTCAAGGGCCAGGAGTGAAACAAGGAGGAAGAACAGGAATGTAAAAACATGCTAACTACTCGTCACAGCTCAGTCTCTCCCCACTTTGTAATAAGTCTCAAAGCCATTCACGTGCAGGAATGAAAAGGGAAGACCGTCCCCAGCAGTCCCAGTCCCCTGGTGGACAGGAATGACCCTCCAGCATGAAACTCTCAGATAATCCACCCTTAACAGCTGAACAAAGTTCTACAGTGTGCCAGGGAAGCCCCGGGCAGGGAGATCGCCCATGCGCAAAGGCAAGTGAAACTGCACGGAACCGTGTGCACAGATGTGGAGCTGGGAGGACCAGACACACTGTGTGAAAAGGTGCTTGACACGTAACTTTCCCACCAACTCCCTGGTGTGGCAGATGTTCCCGGCGTTATCTCACTGGGGCCTTCCCAACCCCCCGAGAGGCTGGCATCTTTCTCTTCATTTGACAGGTGAGGAAACTGGGCCTTAGGCATGTCAGGCGACATACAGTGGCTGAACATTCAGACCAGGGCACCCACCTCAGAGTCCTCTGCTGTTTTACCACTGAGCTGGACCATCGAGATTCTGATATGTCATTTCCTCTTTCTCACTCTTGGTGTCCTTGCGTGTAACATCACGTCAGCAGCCTCTGCCCCCTTCTTGAGCTGTGATGAAGACAAAATGAGAACTCTGTATTGACTGTAAAGAAAAGCACGCAGGCAAGGAATTCATTTTCTTTTTTCAAAAAGAAAAAAACCAAAACAAAACAGCTGCTAACAGCACGTTCGCAGTAGCAGAGGATGGGAAGAACAGGTTTCAAAGCCACATCCATGACTGGGGTGGTTCTGCTGGAACAGACAGGCTGCCACAGGGTTCTTCCTGGTTTGGGGACAGCCTTTCTCTGGGGTTCAAAGAAACATCTAAGCAGCTGGGGGCAGGAGGGCAGTTGCAAGGTGTGCCTCTGCTTGTCCTAGAGGAACAAAGGCTAAGAGCCACAGTTCCTCTCCTATGGATGAGGTGAAGCAGCTTTGCAACTGAAAGAAAGAGAACAACCTGCCTGCAGCGATTATGTTTTCCTTACTCTGCCCAAGCTGCTGTGTCACAAATCACACTCTCAGTCTGGGCATGTTGGCGCAGGGCTGCTGATTGCAGGTCCCAGCATTCCACCAGCTGACGGCTCCAGCCCGGCCCTGGGAGCAGCGAGCCCGTGGCTCGTTAACTGCGAGACCTGCCCACACACTGCAGACCCAGGGGGGCAGATGGTATGTATTTAAGGCAATTCTCCCCATTTGAAAATGACTGCAAAGTCCTTTTTACTATCAAACTGCTGTTGGGATTTTTCTAGAAAGACAGACTGCAAAACCCTTGAAGATTCCCGTGTTCACCTGCATTACAACTCAGCTGACAGTGCTGACACTGGGCGAAGCTTTGACTCACAGGCACAAACACAACACACCCAGGCGCCCCTGGCTTCAAAGAATTGGGATTTAAAGCGACAGACTAGAGAGCGCTGGAGCGCAGCCATGGTCATGCCGCCATCATGTGGCTGGAGGTAGAACTGCACCAGGAATCTGCTCGTTTGTCTTTTCCTCCCTCTCTCCCTCTTCCTTTCTTCCTCGTCTCCCTTCCTTACTCCCTTCTTTTCTCCCTCCTTTCTTACACTGTGACAAACACTGAAATACAAAAAATGCATTGGAGACAATTCCTGCTTTTAAGTAGTCTAGTGAAAAAGGAGAGGAACAGTGGGATGCAAATAATTAAGTTCCACTGTTTGCACCCCCCTCCAGGCTTTGGGATTTTACCTGCACAGTATTCTCACCCTCAATTCTCACCATCACCTGTGTGGGAGAAGGTGTTACTGAAAAATAATTATGAATGAATTTGAGTGGTTATTCAACACATTCTTGATAACTCTGTTGTTAAAACGGGTTAGGTGAATTCAATGTCAAAATTGTGCAGTTTATGTTTAAGAAAAGCTGATTCCCACAGAATTTCATAGGCTTTATATTTGGGACTTTTGCTTACTTACTGCTTTGAATAAAAATCAGTATTTTCCAAACAAACAAAAAGGGCCTTAAGGCTATATCTTCATCCTTTGCTTTGTTAGATTGTCTTCTAATTCTTAATTTGTAGATGCTGATTTTATCCTGAGTTCTTATTCTTTTGTGTGTTGTATTAGTCATCAATACTTCTTCATTATCAGTTCCTGGCCTCCATCCTTTACGGAGATTAACGTTTAAAAATTTTTAAATTAGTGCTCACTTTGGTGGCACATCTACTAAAACTGAAATGATACAGAGACAATTTGCATGGTCACTGTGCAAGGATGACATGCAAATTTGTGAAGCGTTCCATATTTTTTTTAAAAGTCGCCTAAAATGGGGAGACAAAGAAAGAACCCCCAATCAAAAGGAATGGAGGAATCCCCAGACAGAGAGCTAAATGAAACTGAGGCAAGCAATCTATCAGACACAGAATTCAAAATAATGGTTATAAGGATGCTCAAAGAACTCAGTGAGAACTACAAGAAGCTTAATGGGAACTATAACAGCATGAAAAAGGGCATAGAAACTATGAACAAGAACCAGGAAGAAATGAAGAAAACATCTGAAATGAAAAATACACTAGAAGGAAATAAAGCAGGCAAGATGAAGCAGAGGACCAAATCAGCGAACTGGAAGACAAGGTAGAAAGAAAGGCCCGGTCAGACCAACAAAACAAAAAAAGACTCAAAGGGGAGCTTTAGGAAAACATGAAACATAACAACATTTGCATCATATGAATATAAGAAGGGGAAGAAAAGGAACAAGGGATTGAAAACCTGTTTGAAAAAATAATGACAGAAAACTTCCCTAACTTGGTGAGGCAAAAAGTCACAGAAGTTCAGGAAGCACAGAGGGTCCCAGTCAAGATGAACCCAAAGAGGCCTACTCCAAGACACATAATTAAAATGGCAGTTTTTAAAGACAAAGAGAATCTTAAAGGCTGCAAGGGGTAACCAGCTAGTAACATACAAGGGAGCTCCAATAAGGCTATCAGCTGATTTCTCAACAGAAACACTACAAGCCAGAAGGTACTGGCATGAAATATTCCAAGTAATGAAAAGCAAGGGCCTACAACCAAGACTACTCTATCTAGCAGGGCTCTCGTTTAAAATGGAAGGTAAAACAAAGAGTTTCCAAGACAAAAGAAGGCAAAAAGAATACATCTCCACCAAGCCAGCACTATAAGAGATACTAAAGGGACTGCTACGAAAAGGAGACCAAAGAGACAGAGATAAAGATATAAATATAAATATAAATATATATATATATATAGAGAGAGAGAGAGAGAGAGAGAGGGAGAGAGAGAGAAAGAGGAGGAGAGAGAAAAACAGGAATGGAAAAAATGGCAATGAATAATTATGTATCAATAATAGCCTTAAATGTAAATAGATTAAATTCTCCAATCAAAAGACACAGAGTAGCTGAATGAATAAGAAAACATGACCCGCACATATGTTGTCTATGAGAGACCCACCTCAGAAGAAAAGATCTACACAGGTTGAAAGCGTAGAGATGGAAAAAGATATTCCAAGCAAATGGACACAAAAAGAAAACTGGGATAGCAATATTTATATCAGAAAAAAGAGAGTGCAAAACAAAAGCCATAAAAAGGGACAAAGAAGGTCCCTATGTAATGCTTCACAGAATAATCCAGCAGCAGGATATAAGCCTTGTAAACATACATGCACGCAACATAGAAGCACATAAATATATAAAGAAAATCTTGGAAGACCTCAAGAAAAATATTGACAACAATACAGTCATCACAGGGGATATTTACACCCCACTGTCAACAATGGATAGATCTTCCAAACAAACAATCAGCAAGGATATTATGGCACTGAACAACACTCTAGATCAAATGGACTTAATCAATGTATACAGAAACTTTCACCCCAAAGAAGTAAAATATACATTATTTTCAAATGCACATGGAACATTTTCAAAACTAGACCACATGGTAGAACACAAAACAGGCCTCAGCAAATTCAAGAAAATCAAAGTCATATCAAGTATGTGCTCAGGTCACAACGGATTGAAACTAGAAACCAACTTCAAGGGAAAAAAAATCAAAAACATTCAAATACATGGAGACTGAATGACATGTTATTAAATAATGAATGGGTCAACAATGAGATCAAGGAAGAAATCAGAAAGTATCCAGAAACAAATGAAAATGTGCACACAACAACCCAAAACCTATGGACACAGCAAAGGCAGTATTGAGAGGGAAGTTAGTAGCAATACAAACCTACCTAAAGACAGAAAAATCTCAAATAAACAACCTAACCCTTCATCTAAAAGAATTGGAGGAACAAAAACAAACAATTCCCAGAGAGAGTAGAAGGAAGGAAGTAATCAAGATCAGAGCAGAATTAAATGACACAGAGACAAAAAATAAAAATAAATAAATAAAAAATAAATCAGTGAATCCAGGAGCTGGTTCTTTGAAAAGATAAACAAAATTAACAGACTTTTAAACAGACTCATCGAGAGAGAGAGAGAAGACCTAAATAAATAAAGTCAAAAATGAAAGAGAAGCTACAACCAATACCACAGAAAAACAATGGGTTGTAAGAAATGACTATGAACAACTATATGCCAAGAAATTGGACCTGGGCAAAATGGACAAATTCCTAGAAACATACAATCTGCCAAAACTGAATCAAGAAGAAACATAAAGCCTGAATAGACTGATAACAAGCAAAATTGAAGCAGCAATCAAAAAAACTCTTGGCACACGAAAGCCCTGTAGGTTTCACAGGTGAATTTTACCAAACCTTTAAGGAAAAGCTAACTCCTATCCTTCTCAAATTATTCCAAAAAGGTCAGGAAAATGGAAGACTCCCAAACTCTTTTTCACGAGGTCAGTATCATCCTAATTCCAAAGCCAGGTAAAGACACAACCAAGAGAGAAAACTGAATGCCAATATCTCTGATAAGCACAGATGCTAAAATGCTCAACAAAATACTGACAATACAGATTCGGAAATACATTAAAAAGATCATACACCATGATCAAGTGGGATTCATCCCAGGGATGTAAGGATGGTACGATATTCACAAATCGATAAATGTAATACACCACAGAAACAAAATGAAGGACAAAAACCACATGATCATATTGATAGAAGCTGAAAAATCATGTGATAAAATCCAGCACCCATTTATGATCAAAACACTCAGCAAAGTGGGAACAGAAGGAGCATACCTCAACATAATAAAGGCCATACAGGAGAAGCCTACAGCCAGCATCATACTCAGTGGGCAAAAATTAAAATCTTTTCCCTTAAGGTCAGGAACAAGACAAGGATGTCCACTCTTACCAGTCTTATTCAACATACTACTGAAAGTTCTAGCCACAGCAATTAGACAAGAAACAGAAATGAAAGGCATCCAAATTGGAAAGGAGGAAGTAAAACTGTCATTATTTGCAAATGACATGATAGTGTACATAGAAAACCCTATAGACTCCACCAAAAACTACTAGACCTAATAAGTGAATTTCACAAAACAGCAGGATACAAAGTCAATATTCAGAAATCAATGGCATTCTTGTACACCAACAATGAATTATCAGAAAGAGAAACTAAGAAAAAAATCCCATTTACTAGGGCAACAAGAAAAATAAAGTACTTAGGAATAAATTTAACCCAAGACATAAAAGATCTGTACTCAGAAAATTATAGAACACTGAAGAAAGAAATTGAGGAAGATATAAGTACATGGAAGCATATACTGTGTTCATGGATTGGAAGAATTAGCATCATTAAAATATCCATACAACCCAAAGCAATCTACAGATTCAATGCAATTCCTATTAAAATACCAATGGCATATTTCATGGATCTAGAATATTTCGAAAATTTATATGGACACAAAAAAGACCCTAAATAGGCTCAGCAATCTTGAGAAAGAAGAACAAAGTAGAAGGGATTACAATATCCAATATCAAAGTATACGACAAGGTCACTGTAAGCAAAACAGTCTGGTACTAGCACAAGAACAGACACATAGATCAATGGAACAGAACAGAGAATCCAGAAATAAACCCAGCTTCTACAGTCACTTAATATTTGACAAAAGGGGGCATGAGCATACAACGGAGTAAAGATGGCCTCTTCAATAAATGGCATTGGGAGAACTGGACAGGTACATGTGAAAAATAAAACTAGGCCACCAACTTACACCATACACCAGAATAAACTCTAACTGGATGAAAGACTTAAATATAAGTCGTGACACCATAAAAGTCTTAGAAGAAAACATAGGCAGGAAAATTTCATATATCCCGCGTAGCAATATTTTTGCTGATATATCTCCTAGGACAAGGGAAATAAAGAAAAAAATAAACAAATGAGACTACATCAAACTAAAAAGCTTCTGCACAGCTAAAGAAAACATCATCAAAATGAAAAGGAAACTGACTGCATGGGAGGACATACTTGCCAATGATACATCAGGCATGTTTGAACTCCAAAGTACATAAAGAACTCACACAACTCAACTCCAGGAAGACAGACAATCCAATTAAAAAATGGGCAAAGGATGTGAATAGACACTTCTACAAGAAGGACATTCAGAGGGCCCACAGACAAAAGAAAAGATGCTCAACCTCACTAGCCATCAGAGAGATGCAAAATAAAACCACAATGAGATATTACCTCACACTGGTCCAAGTGGCCATCATTAATAAATCAACAAACAAGTGCTGGTGAAGATGCAGAGAAAAGGGAACCCTCGTGCACTGTTGGTGGGAACGCAAACTGTTGCCACCACTGTGGAAGACAGTGTGGAATTTCCTTAAAAAACTGAAAATAGTACTGCCCTTTGATCCGGTGATTCCGCTGCTGGGAATATACCCTAAGGATCCAGAAACACCGATTCAAAAGAACTTAACACACCGCTAAGCTCTTAGTGACGCTATTTACGAGAGCCAAGTGCTGGAAACAGCCTAAGTGCCCATCAGTAAATGAGTGGATCAAAAAATTGTGGTACATTTACACAATGGAAAACAAGAAAGAGGAAGAGAAGAGAAGAAAGGAGAGGAG